>JBBPJS010000472.1:0-16324 GCA_038088835.1 Singerocomus rubriflavus | reverse complement strand
CTACTTATACCATACTTTACTTACTGACTACTCAAACTAACTTGTATATAGTCTAGCTCTTGTTAGTCATGTGCTCACTCCCAAAACCTAGTTCTTTTTCTATTAATGAGGACTTTACATCTTATATATAGGAGTCAAGGGAAATTGCCTCTTCTCCCAAAGGCCTGATCTCATATGACAGCTTTGAGGCCAGCTTTGAGCCAGCAAAGCATCTTGCTTTCTGCTTGATCATCTGTTTACTCACCATAACTCATCTGCATGTCTAATATTCATGTGTACTTCAATCCTTACTAGATGAAATATGTGGATAGCAGCCAGCATGGTTTCTGGGGGCAGATGGTATAACTCAGTGGTTCATATGTTAACAGACTGATAATCTGTTGCTCTTAGATGTGCCCATTTTGAAACTTTTTTTTTGTTTCTTGGATGAATTTTTCACAGGATCCACCTGGGTGTGTAACTAAATAGACATTTAGTACTGTGGTACTATGGATTCATATCTGAAAAACTCTGGATTCCTTCCCCAGGCTCCTTAGCATGGAATTGCATCCATTGCAAATTTCTGATCATCACATAGCAGCCAAACCACAAGACAGGCATGGATAGCCAAATGTCAGGAACAATTCAGAGTCCTAGGGCATTGCTCTCGAGGATAGGTGAGAAGAAGTGAATATACAAGCCTAGAGAGGCTTCTATGCTAACAACAGAGTTTATATACCTATGGTAGACAAGATCATGATATGTGATGTGAAATAAGATGTGAGATCATGAGTGGCATCATGAATTGAATGACAACATCCATCTGTCTGATCTATCTACTGGCAATATCTACCTGTCTGTCTGTCAATGTTGAGATGAGATCTAATACCAAATAGCTATGACAACAGACCAGAAATCTGTTGTTCTTAGAGGTTGCCAGTTGGAATTTCACTGCATTTGTAATTGTTTTTTTTACTCTTTACAACACTCCACATGACTGTATGCTATCTTCACCTTTGCCCTCTGTCCAACTCAGTACCCACTTGAGTTTCCATGTGACATGCAGTAGTTTCAAGCATGATACAAAGACTTGTTTTTGATCATCACTTCATAAGACGTCATGTGTCATGTGACAGAGACTCAGACTGAAATATGTAATCCTGAAGGTTGCCAGTTCAAGCCTTCTTGTTGATACCAAACCCTTTGTTATTGCCTAAGCAAGTTCACCATACCTGATATTCATAGTATGCTATTCTTAACTAGACCATGCAGTACACTTATAACTAAGCTGGTGATAGTCAATAGACTACAAGTCTGTCATGTTTCAATGGCAGTGCCAGTGTTGGAATTCTACTAGTGCCAAATCTTTTTCCATGCCTCTGACAAAAAAACAAACCATCTCCTCTAGTGTGTGTCAAGCAACATCAGTAGCACAGCTGGTGTGGTGGCAACAGACAGACTAGAAATCTGTATGTTCTTCAAGGGTATCAGTTTGAATCCTTGGTGGACTCATTATTTTTCATAGAATATGCCAGCTGGGTAACAAGTATGTGATGGTTCATGAAACATGGATTTTCAGTTGGTCTCACAGCTGGCATGCTGACAGCAGACAGACTAGAAATCTGTGTGTTCTTAAAGGGTACTGATTCAAATCCTTGTTGGGCACATTCTTTTTTACAGAATATGCCAACTGGGTAACAAGTATACAACAGTCTATGAAATATGGATTTACAGTTGGTCTCACAGCCAGCATGGTGACAGCAAACAGACTAGAAATCTGTGTGTTCTTGAAGGGTACTGGTTTGAATCCTTGTTGGGCACATCCTTTTTCACAGAATATGCCAGCTGGGTAACAAGCATATGACCATCCATGATTTATTTCTTTGGTCATGCCCTAGACTGCTGTAACTCTAACAAAGTAGCAGGCTGGCCATGCTTACCTTGAAGCAACAGACTAGAAATCTGTGGGTGCTATTCAAGTCCTTGTTGAACTGTTTCTTTTTTGAGGGGGACTCAGATAGTATGACTCAACTGCAGACTAGGGTGTTATATCTATAACCACTTGTAAAATTGTATTTCTTTTTTTCATCTCATTTGCATTTTATGGTCACACATATATAGATACATCTTTGGTATAACTATTCACCCTCACCCACCTAGGATTTGCAAACATTAATTGAAATGCGATACACATGTCTCAATCTAGCAATCTGATACCTTGTGCCTAAGATGAGGCTGAGTGCAATTACAAAAACGTGATTTATGAGACAAGGGTCCTTCAGGCTCTGGTTAACTCTTTGTACCTATCTGAACAAAAGAATGGAGCAAAATAATAATAATAAATACCATATGGATCAAACAATCCCTTTCCAGTAGAAAGGCCTGAAATACTGCGATTCGGATGAGCTATATACACACATGCGAGCTGCCATCACCAATCCTCTTCGTACATCGCCAATCCGTTTCTAGGATATATACATTCTTATCATTTTTAATTGCGACGTCACATTTGACGTGGCTAGTTCGTACCTTGCTCGAAAACCATTTATATGCGCTACGATACACGCACACCCTAGAAGAAAACTTGGCAAAGTATGCCCCTCATGCTCTCGAACCCTGCGACAGCGTCCGGCTTGACCTTGACCTTCGTCTCCTCTTCACTGCGGCCGGGCATCCCCGGAAGGCATGTTTCCCCTGTATCGACAACGTCCACCTGCGCTACAGTCGTCATCGCAAAATCCTGCTGAAGAATGACCACTGCTCCAATTACATCTAAGGGAGGATTCCCTTGGCTCCGTGATCTGGGGGTATCCACTGGTGACGACAATAGCAACGGATGATCCGGAGTGAACAGCCTCGTATCCACCTTGATCTCCGGTCCACCGACGACCACACGAGCGCAACCAACCTCATTGCGTGCGGTGGCCGGTCTCCCGTGACGAACACCCCATGGGTGGGGACGGGCGATGCACGCGTCCAGGCGCTGAGGGCGATCAGTCGTGCGATAATGCCACGTCGAAGGTGTTCAGCAGCTCGCAGTGCTCCATCGTACGCTCGATCGTCGGCGCTCCCACTCATCCTGTGGACCCCTGGTCGAGCAAATCGGGCAGTCATGGGGAGATGCTCGGTGATGGAGGTGTCGAGGAGGGTTTAGGGGAAGGGGAAAGAGAGCGTTGTTGAGCCAGGGAAATCTCCCAGGCCAGGTTGAAACTAGAGACTATCGGCGACGGGGGACATGCCACTCAGGAATACCTAGGCGTCTTGGACACACGAATTGAAGGTGCGAGGTTGTCGAATCGTCAAACTATGGAGTTCATTCTAAAGGGACTTGCCCAAGGCTCGTGGCTACGCTGGCCGAGGTGTAGCCAGGTTCCTTATCACCTGCACTGTAGGAGCGCAACGACGAGCTCAGGCCACCTAGTGACAACCTAGTGTGCAACCCAAGGCTGAAGTTAACCTTGTTGGCTACATCGGAGAGGAGAAAGACAGACCACGAGTACAGGCGCTAGGGAGGCGTCATGATGACGTAGCAAACACAGGTGTTTGAGGCCGACGACGACGGTCCCCGCCATCCTGCTCATAGTACCAATCCGCCACTGTAATTTGGTGGGTGTCTCCGGCGGGGGGGAGGATTGTGTAGACTGTGCTGCCAATGGTGGCGCAGCAGAGACATCCTCAGACTCCCCGATTGCATCGCATCATCGCATCACCCCAATTCGCGTCTGCACGGAGCTCACCTGGTAGTATTCAGTTGGACGGAGTGCATCGTCCCTAACGGAAATTTCAAAAGCAAGGCCTCACGCGCAGTGGCACATGGCACCGGAAGGAGCTGTATTGTCAATGTGAAACTTGGGCAAGGACAAGTCGCGTTTACAGCTGATTCATATGACAGCATGCCTAGCAACCACCGTACTGAGCGGGAAAAAAAAAGCTTTAGCCCCGTGATTCTAGGGTTGCACACACAAGGCAAGAGGTGTTCTAGGCCAGATACGTCTTTGAGCAGAGTGGTTGGTACACATAAAAACGAGGTATTATTTTCCTGAGGAAAAAAAATCAGAAGCTACAGATTTGGCACAGAAACAGCGCCGATTGATACACACAGCATCCCAAAGGGCTAGATTAGCGTCCACAGTTAGGTTAGATGTGACGGTACCCTCTGGTTGCTATCTCTGCCGAAAAATCGGCATCACGAGTTGAGTACAACTGCCGGACTCACCCAAAGTGGATGCGACGGATCGGTGGATCTACTGTGCTTTGACGATGCTGTTCTCGGGCAACTCCCGATTTCGATTTACAGTACGCTTGGAACATGGATTGGACCCTTTGGAGAAAAGAAAGAAAGAGGTAACATCCATTTCCGGTATGGTTGACACTATTTCATGTGCCTGGTTCTGCGGATCTACCCAAAATGAGTGGAAGGAGATGAACAAACGAGTGGAGTCGAGAGCAGAAAGACGGGCGATATTTCACGGACAAACTGTCGAGCTGCGAGGAACGGTGCATAATCAGCAAGCTTGTAGAGGTCGGCGGGGTTTTGCGGCGGCAGACCCTAGAATGCTTAGAAATTTGAATAAAAATCCCGCGACGAGCGCCACTTGCACTTAGAGAGCTGTAAACTTTCCGCCAGCGTCTCAAGGACGAGGCTGGCAACGGGAAAGAGAGTGTAAGTCGCACGGGACCGGCAGGGTTCTGCAAGGACCAGGCGGCAGTGACGGAGACGCTTTGACCTTTGGCAGGTGTCAGAGGTGATCGAGTGATCCTTTGTCCGCTAGCGCCCTACGCAACGATGACGGCGTACTCGGTGAGTCCCCTCATATATCGCGTGTGGACCGTGCTGCATCGCCTTGGCCGCTGTGGAGGGGGAGGGGGAGTATCATATAAAAGGCGGGGCTAACGCAGAGACGCGTAGAACAAACAACATCACAACAAGGTGGACCCACAAGGATCTACTAAAACGGGTCGTCCAGCGTCTCTCTTTTTTCCCGCATTACTTCACGGACGCGTTCCTCTCTCAAACTACATCCATCTCCCCTTTGTCTTGCCTCCCCCCTTTCCCCCACCTTATCCTCCGCCCCATCTCTGGCTCCTACCCTCCGAGATGGCTCCTGACAGGAACGATGCCGCTCGCAAGTCGAAGAAGGTCCAACCACCGCGTCCCCGCAATTCGTGGATCTTGTACCGTTCAAGACAGTCCTCGACCCTCCGCGCGACCCAACCGGGTTTACCGCAAGCGACAGTTTCCAAGATGATTTCCGTCAAGTGGAGGAATGAGTCACCAGAGGTCAGGCATCATTTTGAACAATTGGCCGAGGAGGAGAGGGCCCGTCACCAGGAGTTGTACCCCGACTACCGTTTCTCACCCGTAAAGAAGGAAGTCAAAAAACAAGAACGAGCAGAACGGAAACAGAAGCGTCTTTCGGAAAAGTCCAAGGCCCCAACCGCTACAGACACGACAGATGTAGACGTGCCTGCAAGCGGTAGCGGTAGCGATAGTACGACTGCCGTCGAGGCTCCTCCCCCTCCCATGCCCTATATGCCCCCGCCGTATTTTATGCATCCTTATCTACCACCCAACATGGGTTGGCCACATCCGTACATGATTCCATATGTCCCCGATCCAAGCTTCAGTTCACCTGGTCCCTCCCCACCAATCTCGGCGTCACCATCGCCTGCTTCCCCCGACAACTCTGAGTCACCCGTTGGAGAGACCCCTATCCAGGGAAATGCCGCTTCGCCGTCGTCGAGTTCTGCTACTCGACCACCGTCTAGCTCTGAGTCGCAGGCATCTTCTTCGTCTTTGCAGTTACATATGAATCTACCGTACCCATCGCCCTCTGGATCTCCCCACCAATCTCCTGGAATTTATGCTACCCATCCCCCACCGTTTTTTTTTCCCCAGTCTGCACCGGGTGGGCTGCCCTTGGCTCAACTGCCGTTCCCACTGGTCGAGAACCCAGCCGTTCCAGCAGCACCTTTGTGGAATAACATTTCCGCTATGCAGCCAACTTTCAACACTCAAAACTTTGAGGTGCGCTCTAGTGGAACTAGTGCATTTCTATGGTTTCTAAATTAACTTGGTAGGCATTCGTCAATTTCGACATTCCAATTAACCAGAAGGCTCAGTTCCCGCAACGTCTACACGGTAGCTCGTTGTTGGAGTCTGTCCGAGGGATGGTTGCGGGTGCTGACGAAAATGGTGCCTTTAACATGGCAAATGTTGGGTCGTCCAGTCTCTTGGCTCAGCCCCAGGGTGATTTGGAGGTTGACGTGGCGGGCCCGGCCCCAACCTCTGATTACAACGAGGAGCCGTTTACTGATCATTCACTGGTTGACTTTCAACGGCAGATGGCCTCTTTCACGGAGGGTGATTCGAATTCCACATCAGTGTCTCCTTCCACTGGGGAGGACCCTCAGACTCTCTTCCAGGGCTCGGTCAACCTTGATGGTCCCGCACACACTACTGCTCTAAAACGACAACCTAGTCTTTCCACTCAAGAAATGATGCGGTATTTCAATTTCGAAGCCGCAGCCATGGGTTCCATCGAGGACGCTGGTTCTACCATTTCGCCTACGTCCCTCCCTACTACTATTGCTCCACATGAGGTTACTTTTCAGAGTACTGAGCATGCAGTAGCAGCGCCCATCTTAACTCAGACGACGAACACGGCAACCAGCGCCGCTGATACTGCGTACGTTCCCTCAATTAGCTCCACTCCTTCAACTACATGTCGAATGACTGGCAGCTGGAAGCCATCCTTTACGACCTCTCCCTCGCTGATAGGAGAGCCTGTCCAGTCCTGGATGCTTTCTATGAACTGAACGCATGTCTTCTGCAAGCAATTGTCCCGAAATCGGACTACTCACCATCGGTCTCAGTTCTCAATCGCAATGCTTCTTTCTTTCCAAGTCCCATCATTTCATCCGTAATGTTGTCTCATCGGCTTGCTTTCATTGTGTATAGTTGTGGACAACTCGACTGTTTTCTCTCTGTTGTCATCTGCTCCGAGGTCACTTACACGGTACATCAATTTGCTGACCATCTGGTCGCTTCATCGTCCTCGATGCATGTTCTGCTGAATTTCTACAATGACATGATTCACATCACTTATTGTCTCCAACCAAGCTCGTCACAAATTCTTCATTCTTGGACCTATTTCATGCCTCAATTATCGCCGCATCTCGTCCGCCTTTTCCACGACGCAATCTTCCCATTCCCATGCCTACCTTGTCAATGGCCTATTGGTGTTTTGCTTGGCATTATATCGCGCCCGTGTTTTTATTTGATACCCTCTTGTACAAGTTTTTCTCTTCTCAATGCGGGCGTTTCATTGGACTGGGCTTCACATTTTTTATCCACCTAAACATTTCTTTTATGGCTGAATTGATCTTGACTAAATAGCACTGGCATGCTTGTTCTCTTTTACTCATCACTCCTGACTCGAATACTTTTGCTGCACACTGAATGTTACACCCAAAGCTAATGTAATCGCGTCCCTGTTTGGGGGACTAAAACGGAAGGGAGCGGCAATTAGCCACGTGGCCGAGAGAACCAGGTGTCGGTGGCCACGTGTTTCAGATCGCTTGATCAGAACTCGGTTGCGGAGTTTTTGCCAAAAAATATGTCCAGATTGGGAGAACAATAGCGACCAGCGGGGGAAATGATTATGTAATTATCTCGGGAGTTGCCGGTTTTAACGCCACACTAGTCAAAGCGAGGTGCGGCGGCAACGCTTGAACCTCTTATCTTTCCCTTTCGTGCCACTCGGTTCCAAAGCCAACCCGAGTTGTTTGATTTACGAAATTCCATATGAAGAATATGATATAGAGTAATATATTTCCAAAGCCAATCGCTCCGGTGATACGGTCGAAAAAGCGCAAAGCAGTTCGGTGTGACAGGCAACCATTGTTTATTTGGTGCGAGATTGGATCGCAGACATTTCTAACTTGGGGGTATCGGCGGGATGTGATGAATCGCTTGGTGTGATTGATCGAAGGGCCATGAGGAGAGGAAAGGAGGGAAAGAGTGGGGGCGAGGTCCGGTGCGTAGGGTATCCGCGGTTAAGCGTGTCACACCGTAGTCATGTATGTGGACCTGTGCTGTATGGTGGGGTTGAAAAAAAAAAAGGGAACCAGTTTCAGTTGGTCGTATGGAGCCTGTCTTTTATTTTATTTCTTTTTCTGAGCTTTGTTGGAAATTTGGAACCCAGGCGGACATAGCACCGACAGGCCTGCGCCGCGGTCGCCGGTGGTGTCAAAGTGTACTGTGTACCCCATCGCTTGTCGAACGGACTCTTGCGCGTTCAGCGTATCATACGAGCCTAATGCGATCTGTGCTAGACCGTGCACGAGAGACAGCGCGCACGAGCGGCAAGCGCGTTAGACAGACAGGGGGTCGTCCGCACATAGTGATTAATGTCTCCAGACTGATAGTTATCGTTTCACCGTGCGTGATATACATTTTTCCCGTTCCGTACTTCTACACAACATCCTTGTCATTCGGTCGGGGTGGACGAGAGGTCAAGCTGGCCTGGAAGACGCACAACACTCGTCAGCCAACGAGATCGACGACGACGAACCACGAGTACAAACAATAAAATAGTGTCATGGGCCTGTCCAATCCACCGTGCGCACCCTGACTTCGGGGGACTTCAAGACGACGAGCTCTTCCCGGGCGGTATACCGAGCCGCCGATGTCTCTCGTCTAGCTCCCGCGCCTTGTCCGCCATCTGCCGGAACAGTACAACGGACCCAGGGGGCTGCTCCGTGACCGGGTCTGCAAGCTCGGGGAGCTTCTTCATTCGGAGCAGCTTTTGGCGTGTCTCGTGTTCTGCCTTTTGTCGGGCGACGAGCGCGCGGATGTCTTGGATGTCTGCGTCCGTCATGGGGATCATCGTTGGAGAGCGGCGGATCATGATCGGGTTGTGGTGTACAAGGTAGTGAGCAGAGGGGCAACGATAGAAAGCGGGTCTCTGCGAAGTGATTCCCACGGCTTGGTGTCCGCCTCAGGAACGAGTTCTCTACTTCTTCGCTTCGTGTGTCACTAATGTAATATCTGATGGCCTCAGGTCCTCAGATACGACCTTGTTGCAATAGGTGAGTGCGTACCCGGATACGCTTCCAGCAGTTGTTTTGAGACGTCTTGCGTCGACACAGTGGACCTACAGGCCTCTTAATCGTCCGGGCTGCTATGGCTCAGGTATCTTGTGCGCTCGCCTTCGGTATTTTTTTGACTACTTTCCAGCTAACAACCCCGGCACGAGTCATTGTGACTCGCTGCTGGTGCTGCTCGTTGTGGCATCATATTACTGTGCCTCGCCTCGCCCATGGTTCTCGTGTCACTTCCCGATTCGTTCCATGAATTCCACTCGTCAACTGAGTCACCACGGCTATGCAATGCATCGATATGCCGTTTGCCGTGGTTTTTGCGTTGGTGTGGCCGTTCATGTCCCCTCCTGGCCCGATCAGATGCCACTGTAACTCCTCGACGCGTGACGTGACTCACCAGTCCATCTATACGTAGTTTTTGTCCTTCTCTGGGGGATGTGTGTGTTCTGCAGCTAGTCCGCGCGTTCCATCTCGGTCGTATTGGTGTCTCCTTCGGCTGACTTGAGCTGGCAGGTACGAAGGCATGTTGTGTGTGGCGCGCTGATTGTCCCGCTCAGCTTCCTTAGCTGGTTCAACCTGTTCCCTTGGCTTCGAACCCCTTCCTCCCTTCAATTTATATACCTGTCTTTCTCTCTGCCTTTTCGACTCCACTAGTGTCATTTTGGATCTCCTACAGTGTTGCTTGGGTTATCTATGACACCCTTACGACCCATCTTCATCTTCATCGTCAGTATCAGTCCTCCAATCCTTCTCGTTCCTCACTCGAGTGATTCGCTGACAGATCCGGTATACCTGGGAACAACGCCCGGAGCTAGTCAGAAAATCAATCCTGTAGCTGGTTCGGAGTTGGATTCAGTCAGGCTTCTACATAATGAATTGGTTTGTTATTATTATTACCATTATAAGTGCTATCTATTTCACCAACTACTTTGAACAGTATGTTCTAACAGGTCTTGAAAACTTACAAGATGATTTTATCCGGTTTTCCGAGACCAGGCCAGAGCAAAATAAAAAAGAAGGCAGGTGGAATGCCTGCCGAAGAATGCGTCAAGTTTTCGAGCCACCATCAAGTTGTCGGTGATATCTCCGTTTGGCGTGATGCATCAGGTGCGATGAGAAGCACTGTTGACTAGCATCATTACCACATTCTTTGTTGTTGGCCCCTTATACCAAATGTACAGATAGGCCAAAGGTCATTCGCCTACCCTCAGGGCCTCATGCTTGTCACTCGAGGTCATAGAGTATGAGCTTTTCAATATTTGTATACGCGACGATTTCAATCACGTAGTAAATTACTTGCGCACTTGACACCTTCCTGTCATCTTTTCCTATATGTGAATATATTCAATTGTACCTCGCTTTATCATCAGCATACGAGGGCTGTACCACCGTGATCTCCATGGTCACTGGCAGGGGATCGACACCGGATTCGGTGCGGTGTCATAACCCACTTCCAGCCAAATTCGCTAGGGCGTCTGTGATTGTATTTACAGATGCAGATGTCGTCCAAGAACGGGATCGAGTCGTAGAAGGAGGCGGGAACGAATCAGGGGAAATTCAAAGGTTGGGAGAGAATACCCAGCAAGTCTGAGTTGGGATGTGAACTTGGGGACGTGTTTTGCACACTACCGATGGGAGATCGACGAATACGGTCATAGAGGACACTTGAAATGTTTGATTCATTCCTTATTACATATGCATGCTGTCTTGTCTCTTGAGCGGAATGAATGAATTGTGGCGGACACTTCAGCCATTTGATTTCAAATGTTTGTTTTCTTGTCACCTACTATCCATATCGTATATATGTCTTGTTTGGTAAAACATATGCTGACACGATGTACATATGATTTGGTTCCATGCTACTTGACAAAGCGAGTGCGGACACAATCAAACAGTAACAGATCCAGTGTATATTTCAGGAATGAGCTAAGGCGCTACCATGTTGCAATAGGTCATGAGGGGCGTGATATGACAGCCCGAGGTATGCAAAACTCGCTCACAGTCCAAAGGAAAAAAAAAGGTTTAGTACTAAGGACTTGAACTGGCACATACAGATTTCTAGTCTGTTGAGTTGCACCTACTTGACTATCAACACCTTGCATGCTTTATAACAGCCCAGTCTGTAACTGGGTCATACTCCCTGAGTCCCCCTCAAAAAAGGAACAGTTCAACAAGGACTCGAACTAGTGCCCACAGATTTCTAGTCTGTTGCTTCAAGGTAGGCATGGCCAGCCTGCCACTATGCTATAGTTACAGTAACGTAGGGCATGACCAAAGAAACCAACTGTAAATCATGAATGGTCGTATACTTGTTACCCAGCTGGCATATTCTGTAAAAAAGAATGTGCTCAACAAGGATTTGAACCAGTACTCTTGAAGAACATACAGATTTCTAGTCTATCTGCTGTCACCACGCTGGCTGTGAGACCAACTATAAATCCATATTTCATGGACAGTCATATGTTACCCAGCTGGCATATTCTGTGAAAAAGAATGTGCTCAACAAGGATTCGAACCAGTACCCTTGAAGAACGTACAGATTTCTAGTCTGTCCGCTGTCACCATGCCGGCTGTGAGACCAACTGTAAATCCATATTTCATGGACCGTCATATACTTGTTACCCAGCTGGCATATTCTGTGAAAAAGAATGGGTCCACCAAGGATTCGAACCGATACCCTTGAAGAACGTACAGATTTCTAGTCTGTCTGTTGCCACCACACCGGCTGTGCTACTGGTGTTGCTTGACGCACACTACAGGAGATGGTTTGTTTTTTTGTCAGAGGCACGGAAAGAGATTCGGCACCGGTAGAATTCCAACACTGGCACTGCCATTGAAACACGACAGACTTGTAGTCTGTTGAGTATCGCCAGCTTAGTTATAAGTGTACTGCATGGTCTAGTTAAGAATAGCATACTATGGATATCAGGTATGGTGAACTTGCTCAGGCAACACCAAGGGGTTTGGTATCAACGAGAAGGCTTGAACTGGCAACCTTCGGGATCGCATATTTCAGTCTGGGTCTCTGTCACATGACGCATGACGTCTTATGAAGTGATGATCAAAAACGAGTCTTGCGTCGTGCTTGAAACTACTACGCGTCGCACGGAAACTCGAGTGAGTACTGAGTTGGACAGAGGGCGAAGGTGAAGATAGCATACAGTCGTGTGGAGTGTTGTAAAGAGTAACAAAAACAATTTCAAATGCAGCAAAATTCCAACTGGCGACCTCTAAGAACAACGGATTTCTGATCTGTTTGTTGGAGATCATCCCGTCCTAGTACAACACACGCGAACATTCACAGTACAATTACCATATTAGGACAGTAGTATTAATTAACATACGGCCACCAGCTATGCTTTCCTCCAGTCTCGTACAACGTCGACTGGAGGTAAGCCATTGCTATACACTACACACAATACCTACTCACGTACTTTAGTCCTTACAGACTTGTACCCTAGATCCGCTGCTCTGGCCCTGCCTGAGACCGTCTCCCGGGTGTCGGTTCTTTTACACTGTTGTCATAGCTGTGTGGTTTGGCTGGTATGTGATGATCAGAAATTTGCAATGGGTGCAATCCCATGCTGAGGAGCCTGGGGAAGGATTCCAGGGTTCTTCAGATATGAATCCATAGTACCACAGTACTAAATGTCTATTTAGTTACACGCCCAGGCGTACCCTGTGAAAAATTCGTCCAAGAAACCAAAAAAAAGTTTCAAAACGGGCACACCTAAGAGCAACAGATTATCGGTCTGTTAACGTATGAACCGCTGAGCTATACCATCTGCCCCCGGAAACCGTGCTGGCTGCTATCCACATATTTCACCTAGTAAGGATTGAAGTACGCATGAATATATAGACATGCAGATGAGTCATGGTGAGTAAACAGATGATCAAGCGGAAGCAAGATGCTTTGCTGGCCCGAAGCTGGCCTCAAAGCTGTCATATGAGACCAGGCCTTTGGGAGGAGAGGCAATTTCCCTCGACTCCTATACCAGAGTGTCTCCTGATGACTGCCCAAATGGTCAAACTCAACATCACAACCGAGAATCTTCCATGGGACAAGAAAAGCACCAATGATCGAACATGGAATATGCATGGATCCGCATAGCAAGCTACTCAACACATTCGATGGGGCACAAACCCGATCGTCCTGGACATATACACGTGTGCCAAGCCCATGCATGCATACAGGTTGTTGGGAATTGTTGGTGGCGAAGGACAGGGACCAGACAATCCCGGGCCAGTGGTCGCTGTGGCCGCGTATGGGCCAGAGATCAGGCAGAGGATGGAGGTGAGGCCGTTCGGTATGTTCAGTCCATAGTGCTCATGTGCACTCTGGATTTCACAGCGTCGTCGTATGGATATCTTCGGGGAGTTGAGGAAGTACCCTTGTTAACCATGGTAGGCACACCTCCCAGGTCTACTTGGCAACAAGGAGGGAGAAGAAGGCGGTCAAACTGCATGGTACCGTCGGTTTGGTCATGCACATGGTAGACGGCAAATTATCATCCAAAGAGATCTTAAATAGTATCACATCAATTATTTCTTTTGTATGGATAATGTGAGAGTCAAAGTGAAGGGTACTTCTCCAAATAGCTTTTTTTTCATGCTGGATCCGAAGTACCAAGTTAGTGGATTGGCAGCTGCGATCAGATTTTCGGTGAGCGAAGGCGAACAACCAGTAATAGATGCACAGTCATTGATGAGGTATAAAACATAAAATTCATTAGTATTGAAAAAAGAGTTCAATAAGGATTTGAACCAGCGCATCCAGATTTCCAGTCTGCACCCGCACTGCCTTCGAAGCGTAACAGATTTCTAGTCTGTCCCTTGTAAACCACTTGGCTATCGTGGTTATGCTCACAGTCCAGATGTACATTGGCGAATGTCAGAACCCGAGTGATATTGAGCAACAGATTCGATGCCTGCGGGACTCAGACATTGACACAGCAGCCAATACACAACGAATTTCTAGTCTGTTTACTATCAACGTGGTTATCAATACACTATATGTTGGTGGGAGAGTGATTAGGAATACCATGTAGGGTGTGGTTGATATGTACATACTGGAAAAAGCTTGTCCAAGAAACCCAAAAGACTCAAGGCCCTTGAGGCCAGCAAGGTTCGAACCAACATTCATGGAAGAGTTACAGATTTCAAGTCTGCCACTTGTCACCACTGTGCTACCATGGTTGGTGTGCTGCTGGTAATGTAACTGGAGCAGACAGCGTGATTTATTTTTTGGTTGCAGGAAAAAGTAGGAAAGAACAAGTTTGGGATCAGCGGAATTTGAACACTGGCACCGAGAGTGAATCACAGCAGATTTCTAGTCTGTTGGCTAGATCCCACTCAGCCATGAGCACCCTGCATGACTATCAGCACCTTGCATGCTTGTAAGAAAGTCTGGTTAAGAATAGCATTACCCTGATATGCACTGTAAAAAGCTTCGAGAAGGATAAAAGGTTGGGTGCCTGTGAGATTTGAACTGGCACCTTCGAAAGTATACAGATTTCAAGTCGGTCGCCCGTTCACCACTTGGCTATTGCATCCATGCCGTTCGTATAGAATGCTAGGAATGATACACCTGACTGAGGTAAGTCAGGCATCACAACAAAAAACAAAGTTTTACTTGGTAGGATTTGAAATCGCTCTTGAGGCATGACACAGAGACCTGAGTTAACATTGAATTGGATGGAAGGGCGAGGGTGACAATGGAACACAAGTGTGTGTTGGAGATTGGCAAGCGCATTCACAGGTGAAACCTCAGGCAACATGCAGGGATGTCTCCATTGCGATCTATTGCGTACCCTCTTTTCTCTCATTTATTACTTTAGCCATTGACTGACACAGACAGTCATACGGTACATATATCCCGATGTACGGCTTTACTGTTTCTCTCTCGTATATAAGACCGATCATGTACTACGATCACCCCAGTCCGTCGCATCCGTGCACGACTGAGGTGAGGATATCATACCGTATTCTTTTGTCACCTACTTATTCTAACTCGTACTCAGTTAGATCCTCGATAGGTGAATATATATTCAGTCCGTCGCATCCATGCACGACTGAGTTAGATCCTCGATAGTATTCCAACAGTGTGCCGCATGGAGTGTTGTAAAGGACAACAAAAACAATTGCAAAGGCAGCGGAATTCGAACTGGCGCACTCGAAGAGCAACGGATTTCTAGTCTGTTGCCAGAACCACTTTGATATCAAAGTCCTGTGTGTGGGCTGCTCACCAGTGTTGACCTAGTGAAATTCGCATTGGGTGCGAAATCACACTGAGGGGAAGGGAATCCAGAGTTCTCTGAACGTGAGTCCATAGTACCACAGTAACGTCCTTTTTGGTTACACGTCAAGTGTGTCCTGTGAAATTTTTGTCCGAGGAGCAAAAAGATTGGAGCCCAGCATGATTCGAAACAGGCACCAGCAACAGATTTCTAGTCTGTTACCGTCCGGACCAGTTGACTATAGCACCTTGACCTGAAACTGGGCGCGCAGGTGTTAGGCGAGACTGAGCTTTTGGATGGGGCCATCCCCTTCGACTCCTACACCACAGAGTGTCTCCCAGTGATCGTCGAAATGTTCAACATCACAACTGGGGATACTCCGTAAGATAAGCAGAACACCGATAATCGAGGGTGCAATGAAGAGCAACGGGCTGCTGGACATGGCTGGTGTGGAACTATCATACAACTCCGATCGTTCTGGATGAGAGCACGTACGAGGAATTCGTGCTTTCATACACAGTATTAGCGATGGAATATTAATCGTAGGGGACAGGACATTGGACATACCTGGGTTGGTGGTCACCGTGGCCACTAAGAATCGGAGACCATGATCAAAATGGAGACAAGGCTGTTCAACGTGTTTGTTATGGTACAACGCGACTAGAGAGGACGATTAACAAAAAACACGTTCGACACCGATGGAATTCGAACACCAGTACTGCCTTGGAGGCACAACAGATTTCTAGTCTGCTGCTTATAATCACTTGACTACCCCGACTGTATTGTCAGCATTACAGTTAATGACATGACTTGAGACTCAATAATCTATAACATTTCATTGTTGCCCCAGTGACACATTCAGCTTTTAAAAAGAGAAGGCTCGACGTGATTTGAACTAGCACCTTCGAGAGCACACAGATTTCTAGTCTGTTCACTGCCACCACACTAGGCTATCACGACATGTTGCTAGTGACATGACTGGAAATGACAGCATGTCAGCTTGT
>JBBPJS010000471.1:0-16351 GCA_038088835.1 Singerocomus rubriflavus | reverse complement strand
CAATGCTCTATTGCGGATGCCGCGGTATGTCCAGAACTTTCTCCAGGTGTTCATACCCTGAAGTACTGGAACGAAATAAGACGGGAAGTGACGAAGTGTCATGACAAGAACATACTAATCTCGTACACCATCAAAAAAGCATACTGAAGTGCCGCGTTTCTCGACGAATGATAGGCACACACAAACGGGTAGAATTCTATCTCATTAGCCTTCAGGAATTCATCACTTGGATTGGCCAGACTGACGATAGAGTGAAGCTGAATCGCCGGGTAAAGAGATATTGACGAGCAAGGACAACACCTCGGCGACCGCAATGAATACCTGGATATGTACAAAGTCATCCCACATACGACGGAACAAGACTCACCCCGGCCAAGAATAGCAGAAAGATACTTAAGTATCCTTCTGCTGCGACCCCACAGAGTATATGTACGTAATATCAAGATTCCCTCTGCGAAGATGATGCTAGCACTGTACATGGCTACGAGCAAGTGTCAGCGAACAAGTGAAGTGAAATAGGTTGAAAGATGACTAGACGATCCAAGGCGAGGACAAAGCTTCCGCACTGGAAATAAGGCTCGATATGATGTATCAACCTGTGTGATGGGAAAACTAGCCTTTCTATTAACCAGCGCATCTAGGTAAGAACGTGACCTTTGGGGTCCATCAGAGGTGAGGAGTGATACGGACCATAGCAGGTCGACGAGGCAGAAAGAAACGGGAGGTATCCGAGTTAGTCCCCACTTCGTGCCCCATACGAGTTCTACCTGTTTTCGCATTTTGAGAATCGCCTAAGCCACAAACGGGTGTGAAGAACCTCGTTGGAGAATGTTGAACAGTAATCGAACGCCTAGGCGAGAATGTTTAGCCTTAATCAATGCCTGACAGCATTGGCACATACGAAAATAGCCAATGCGGCAACTTCAGGAAAAAGTAGAAATTCAGCACCATGGGATGTCAGACAAAACAGGTATACCATTGAGGAACTGACGAGCAGATGGCCGTGAGTCAGCATCACTTGAGGTGCTGAGCGTGGAGATGTACTCGCCTTGCTAAACTGGAGGCGAGAAAGGTCAGTGAGGACGTCATTGGATGCAAAGTCGGAGGGCATCGTTCATGCATTGAGTACACCAGGGAGCTGAGCTGTGCGTGAACGAAAGCAGCTATGAGGACTTTGAACGGACAAGACACCAATGGAAAAACGCGGATGATAAATCATGCCCTGCGATCGTTCTTCAGCGTGGTTGTTTGACATCCAACCCTGCCACCCCTCGAGTGACTCGCTGACGGAATCGGGTGTGTCCAATAATACCAGGCCGTCAGGAGAAAAGGTGAGAAATATGGTCGAGAGGTCTACCGACGGCGTGACGAAAGGAATCAATTACATACCGACGCACGCTCCGATTTGTAGAGGACAGAGTGTGGTTGTTCTGCGTTGCAACAAGCATAGTACTTGCATCTGTGCGTCACATAATTAATTCGAACACACGCAAGGATGGCATCTGATCATGGCGCCAATGCGACAGGAAATACATGCGACTGTCGATGCTCCTACCCAGCCTTGTACAGCTTTCAATGCCACGAAGGATATGAATCATACCCCCTGGAGGGGGGTCACATACGTTGGAGCTGTGTCCCCAGTGGTCCATTTATAACCTCCAGCTCTTGGAGCTACTTCTGCGCCCATGTCGACTTGTAACTGCGCACTGCTGCTTGATTTTTAACCACTACGATACACATAGCAATTACGCTGACCATGGGCCGTTTCTCGCAGTTCGATGAGGTAACGTATTCGATGCGTTTTTGTTTGAGACCCGAGGGACCCACTTTGTGTGCTCACATGCTGGGGTTGCGACAGGATGCATGCCGTCTCCCAGAAGGGATGCGACGGATCGCCTATGATGCGGATACACAGCGGTATACCTTCCGTGACAGTACGGGCCAGCTCTACCAGAGTGCGCCAGGCGCAGAATACGGCGTGCTCAGGCCTGTCGCGGCACCTCTTCCACATCGCCGCACTGTCACCATCACAGGCACGTCCCACGCTCCAACGTTGCAACCCCCAAGCGGTGTACTGATATCACGCCTACCTGCATTCTACAGAATTCCCCGATCCAGCGCTGAGACAGTGGTCCGAAAAGCCCGCCAAGACGTTCGGTGATATCCTTCCATCGTCGTATATCACTGCAGCCAAATCTGGCGTGGAGTCTCCGACAAACGCCATGTCCCCGAGCGTGAAGTTGTATCAGGCGACAATGCCCAAGGTGCAGGGTGTCGTTGAGATCGTGCGACGCCGCACGACAATGCGGAGGCCCGCGGGCGGAATTTCGCGCAGCGACTCACTCATGAACGAGAAGAAGAGGCTGTTGGACGACGACGACGCGTGGGAGACCATTCGAAAGGAGGAGGCGACCGGTACCCGAGTCATGCGCTCCAAGTCGGAGATGCGGCCATCAAGGTACTCTTCGCGTAAGTGAGTAAGACAAAGGGATGCCGATACGCAGGAACTTGTACTTGAACCATATGTGGAGTGTGGCGACGGATACCATCATATGCTGTTGTCGAGCGGACGAGCTGGTTACCAATGGAGTATGTACATCGTACGAGACATAGTTCGGTTTGTGTTCTCCGTGTCATTCTTATATAATCATGTAACATCTGTGAATTTAAACATGGCTTGGTTTATGTGTCTGGGTTGCCGACTTCACGTCGTTGACGTAACCACAATATTTAGTGGTTTGCGTAGTGATTGGCGTGTGTGACAAAAAGCTGTACACAACCTGATGCACACATCATTCACCACATCCATGGCAGCGGAAGAACCACTGGATGATGCAGTATGGCTTTGTTAGACAACATCTGCGATGTCGCGCGATGGATACCAACATGAGGATCGCACCAAAATGCCACAGCTATTATACTACGCACCGTAGTCACTTGATGATCAGCAGTTCGTTTCCATTGCAACGGAGGTAATAATTTCATGCTATCCTGAGTTCCTATACGGTGATCTTGCACACATGCTTGCACATCTCTTGACATGTCGCGGCACATTCAGTCTTTCCCAAAGACGAGCCCAGACAGACAGGTCCAAAACATGTTGCATAGGTACATGCCATGCACAACCGGCATGCACACATTGGCAGGACAAACCTAAAAATGAAGAGACAAGTAATCGAGGTGCTCAACATCGGTATCAGATCCAAGACGCCAACAGGATGGGGAAAATCGCAAGAAACGAATCACGACGTAACTTCCGACACATCAGCGCGTATCCGAGTCTGTCTCTTGGTCCTCGCCATGACCACGTGCGTGCTTCAAACCGAGTCCAAAGAGGGTCATCCGCTTTTTGCGCGACGGGCTCGGGACCATCGAAAGAGGTCGGAGAGGACCCTGGACAGGGGCGAGCTTCGGATCCAGGGCGATAGCCTCCGCGCGGTCTGTCGAGAGAAACTTGACCTTGGCCATGAGACGCTGAGAAAGGCGTTGCTGGGTCGGTGCCGGGACCGGCGCTTGAGCTTTGGTTGGACCTTGTTCTTGGAATGGTGCTTCGTCGAGCTGTTGGTTGGGGTGCATGGTCATCAAGGATGGCGTCCTGGTCGTGAACAGTGTTGAAGCAGATTCTGCCGGGCTATTAGCCGGGATGTCCGGGTCGGCGGGATGCGAGGGATCTGTGAGAGGCTTCTCCTCGTCTGATACCTGGACATGTGGATCAAGAGAATAAGTTATCAATACTCAGAAGCGCTGGACACACGTCGGGTGACCCGGCCGGGGTAGACTTGGGGTTCTGGCTAAAGTTGAGCGTGAGGCGAGCGCCGTCTGAGAGGATAGTGACGATATGTTACGACTGTTCCAATCTGTTGGACGCATACAACGAGAGACGTACTCATAAATTGGGACACACCACGGTCGGGGCAGTCTGGAATGTCCTGTGGGGACCGACGTCTACGTGCCATGACGATCCGGTAGAGGACGTAGGATAATGCATGTGCAAGGCAGAGACCAAGGAAAATCAAGAGCGCCAGGGGAACGAAAGACTCATGATTAGCATCCGTTGATGCAGGCGTCGAGAGGGCAGAAGGCTGGTCGGTCAGAGGGGGAACGATTGGAGTAGCTTGAGGCGCCATCGACGAGTTGGGTCGTGGACTGAAAGAAAACGACGACAAAAAGCGACGAGGGACAAAAGCGAGGTAGAAGGAAGCAACGTACCAGCCATGTCCGAGTTTAAGTGAAGACGAGGAGACAGAGGCTGACTGGTTGACTCGCAACTCACTGCCAGCCACTCTACCAGCACATTCAAGGTTGCATCTTCCGATTCTATATTTTGCAGTGATTAATCTACATGAAACATTAATGTGAGGGGCCACACTGCCAACGCTCCCTATCATGTTCAAGCCTTTCAGCGTTTGGCCCAACGATATTGGAGTGTGTTCCATACCTCTCGACATACGCCATCGACTGACTACATCATGTCGTAGTTCGACGTCATTCATGAGGAGAGAGAGCTTGTGGAACTACGAGTCTCTGGGTACACCCCATCCTACGTCGCAGGCACTCGGTACCGGACAGGTCCTGGGGGCTACCAAGTAAAGGTCGACAATGACAAAGCTTTCTCTATCGACCACTACTGGTTCGACGGCTTCTCGCAGAACCACCGCTTCCAGATTGTTCAGTCTGACGGCTCCACACGCGTCATATACAACTCTTGTCAAAGTATCGATCCCCTCATTGAGAGTATCCGCAAGACTGGCGAGCTTGCTGGTTTCAGTTTTGGCAAGAAGCGTGATCCCTGTGCTAGTTTCTTCAAGAAGGTCATGAGCGTGTTCGTTTCGAGAGCGAGGACACCTGAGGATCGAGTCAACATTGGGGTCACACTCCGTGAACCCACCTGGTCTAAAGGATATCGATACGAATGAAGGAACAAAGAAGGGGGAGCATCCATTCTCTCTGGGTCAAGACAGACAACACTATCTTGCGCGAAATCGATCCTGGGTGTTGTCTCACGAACTGTCTTCCATCCCAAGCTCACTAGTAACCTCTCTGTTGCTCGCCAAATCAGACCCAGTCACTGGGGACATCTTCAACTACAACCTCGCTCTTGGCAGACAGCGGGTATACAAGATCTTCCGGGTGTTCGCTGCTACAGGAACGACAGACGTCTTGGCGACCATCACCGATGCTCCTGGTGCTTTCTTGCACTCCTCGCTCACCACGGAGAACTATTTCATCCCGTGTGCCTGGGGCAGTCAATATGCGTGGGGAGGTGCAAAGATCTTGTGGGAGAAGAACTTACTTGACGCCATTGCTCCATTCGACCCATCGCAGAAATCTTTGTGGTACGTCATCGACCGCAAATCCGGCGAAGGAATCATTGCCAAGTACGAATGCGACCCTTTCTTCTGTTTCCATACTATCAATGCCTGGGAGGAGCCTTCCCTATCAGACTCCTTACAGGCTGATATTGTCGCCGATCTCTCGACATACAAGAATCTTGACGTCTTAAAGCGCTTCTATTACAAGAACATCAAGTCCACCTTCCCTGGTTCGCTCGACTACGTAGGTGAGAAACGCACGGGTAGCTGCAATGTGTTCTTGCAACGCTGGCGGTTACCCGGGATCAACACAGCTATCCACGCTCCGTTAGAGGTATGTGAAGCTGTAACCGTGCATATCGCTGAGTCTGACCATTCATATGACCTTCCCGCCATCAGTCCTCGCATCCTCACCAAGCCCTCTTGATACATCTACGGTGTCTGTGACCGTGGCTTGAGCACGCTCTATGATGGGATCGTCAAGTATGACATGGAGACGCACAACCCGACGTGTGGTCTGCGCAAGGACATAGCTCTGGCGAGCCGGTATTCATTGCAAACCATGAGTACACCGAAGAGGATGACGGCGTTCTTTTGAACGTCGTACTCGATGGCTGTGCAGAAAAGAGTTATTTGTTGGTATTGGATGCAAAGAGTATGCAAGAGGTCGGAAGAGCGGGTATGGATTGTGCTGTTGGTTTTGGCTTCCATGGTACCTATCACCCACGTCCTGAGGCGGGACCAGGAATGGTTGTCTAAGCAAGAATCATAGCGAGTGACATACAATACCGGTTTAGCGGTGTCACTGTATGCTATCGCTAAGTAATGACCAGATGATTGGTTCACACTAGGGGAACATTGGTGGGAAATCGAACAAGCAAGTCACCCAGGACCAAGTGATTTGTGAGGACCATGGCCAGCTTACGATGAAAGATGAATGGTGTCTGTCGGACGGGATGGAGAATTGGTGGATAGAAGGGTCTCGAGGAGATCGTGGGGAGTTATGACTGATACGACTCTGAACAAGTGCACTGCGAGGAACAAAACATCAGGGTGGCTCGATTGGAATGTAGTTAAATCCTCACCGCTGGAGCACCGCAATACCGCGACCCGCAACGAGCATGAAACCATGGTGGACCCAGGATGATGATCGTCTTGTCTTCGAGAGGAATCTTGAAGTACATCGTCATGGGAGGGGAAAACACTTGGCGGGGCGCCGCAGCCAGTAGCACGCTCGCTGCGTGTAGTGCACCAACTGCGGTTGTGTTGTCCGTATTGACCGCAGTGAAGGGGTACTTGAAATAGGAGAACAATGACCAGCTGACACGAGTAGAATGTTGCTTGTCTTGCAGGGTCTTCTCCTTGGATTTCAGGGGTGCTATCGCGCTACGGTGGCGGAGGATGACACCGATAGCCAAGGCAGCCATCGTAATTAGGAAAAGTGCTAGTACGATCATGGCTGGGATGGAAACTTTATGAGAGGGAAACTTGGGCGATGCCATGGACGTTGGGGTTGCAGCGACTGTGCTATGGTTCGGTGGCATGACTGCGATGACTCGGTGGGCACTTTTCCTCACGATAGACTGCGGCCCACGCCGCGCTGATGCTGTGCAGGGGGGCTGACGGGAACGTAGCCCATTGTCTCGACTCCCGCGTGCGTGGTAGACCTGACATGGTGCTTGGTCAAGCAACACGAGGGGGCGATAATCTTAGCGTTGGGCGATCCACCCGATTATGGTAGGTGTAGTAATGGCTTGCAGGCTGTGCTCCCAATACTCGAGTAGGCTGGTTGGGCTGTATGGGCAAGTCACGTCCAATGTATACCTGCTCGTCCTAGGTGCAGAGTCCGAGAACACTGCGACCGCGGGTCTTTACCTTCTCCGCCATCAACACAGGCAAGTGCGCTCGTCGCTGCGCACGACAGCGAGGCGCAGCACGGCCTGTGCTGTGTTTTCTCTTGTTTTGGACTGCGGGAACTGGGTTTGAAAGCTGAAATACTCCGACTGATCAGCCTTGATCTCCTTCCATCTCTCGTCCACTCTACTCGATCTACCTCACCAATAATCGCCAATGGAAGAAGAAGTAGCCGCCCTCGTGAGTTGCTCAAAATTTGGCCTAATCGCTGTCGACAATCCTCTTATCGGCCATCGCTTCCCAGGTCATCGACAATGGCTCCGGCATGTGCAAGGCTGGCTGTGAGTGCTCTCTAACTTACCCCGAAATGTGTTCCCTGACCTGCTTTTCCAGTCGCTGGTACATGACCCTCTTATACCACGCTCTGCTTCTGTCTGACCGAGTCGTTTGCAGGCGACGATGCCCCCCGTGCCGTGTTTCCGTAGGTTGTCAAGGGTTTCGGATCGGTAATATCTAACGACAATTCGGCAGTTCTATTGTCGGTCGGCCCCGTCACCAAGGTGTGATGGTTGGTATGGGCCAAAAGGATTCTTACGTTGGGTATGTCTGGTCACATAACTTGTCGCATTGCTTATACGCATTTTCCAGCGACGAAGCTCAGTCAAAGCGTGGTATCCTCACCTTGAAGTATCCCATTGAGCACGGTATAGTGACGAACTGGGACGATATGGAAAAGATCTGGCACCACACTTTCTACAACGAGCTCCGTGTCGCCCCAGAAGAGCACCCTGTTCTGCTAACCGAGGCTCCCCTCAACCCCAAGGCTAACCGTGAAAAGATGACTCAGATCATGTTTGAGACATTCAACGCTCCTGCATTCTATGTCGCTATCCAAGCAGTCTTGTCATTGTATGCCTCGGGTCGTACAACCGGTATCGTCATGGACTCTGGTGATGGTGTCACCCACACTGTCCCCATTTATGAGGGTTTTGCTCTTCCTCATGCCATTCTTCGTCTCGACCTTGCTGGTCGTGATTTAACGGACTACTTGATCAAGACTCTCATTGAACGTGGCTATTCCTTTACAACGACCGCCGAACGTGAAATCGTTCGTGACATCAAGGAGAAACTCTGCTACGTTGCCCTCGACTTTGAACAGGAACTCCAGACGGCTGCTCAATCTTCTGCTCTCGAGAAGAGCTATGAGCTTCCTGATGGCCAAGTCATCACCATCGGCAATGAACGGTGAGGAGTTTGTTTCAAGTCGCGATAATATCATTAAGCCTTTAACGATCTAGATTCCGTGCACCTGAAGCCCTCTTCACGCCTTCATTCATTGGTCTTGAATCTTCTGGTATTCACGAAACCACGTAAGTCTCTGTGCATGGGTCGAATGTTTCCTCACTGGACCGCATTAATGTAGGTACAACTCGATCTTCAAGTGCGATCTCGATATTCGTCGCGACCTGTACGGCAATGTTGTCTTGTCTGGTGGTACTACCATGTTCCCCGGTATTGCTGACCGGATGCAGAAAGAGTTGACGTCGCTCTCACCCTCGAGCATGAAGGTGCGTTGTCCAGTCAGAGGGTCTAACTAACTCTTGTCTCATTCCCTTTACAGGTCAAGATTGTTGCACCACCTGAACGGAAGTACTCAGTTTGGATTGGTGGCTCCATCCTTGCCTCCCTTAGTACCTTCCAGAATTTGTGGTGCTCCAAGCAGGAATATGACGAGTCTGGTCCTGGTATCGTTCACCGCAGTACGTGTTTTTTTTTTACTTTTATCTTGATCACATCATTCACCGGCTTGATTATTTCCATAGAATGCTTCTAAAAGTCGGACGGTTCAGTAGACAAATGAAGACTTGTCATCCATGTAGCAGAATGTCACTGCTTTTTGTTCTGCTTCCCTTGCGCATTGCTACGATGATAGTGTCTTTTTCCCTAATACACTACGATTGTATTTTTTCGGTCACTTCTGACCAAGATAGATAATCTTCGAGCCTGACTGTGACTTGGACCGGATGATACTTTACAGGTACGCGTGCCATAATATGCTCAATTCCCCAAAGTTATGGAAAACGAAGGAACAAGCACGATTCTGCCAGAATATCAAAGCTCACAGCAGATGAAGACTCATCGCCAGTGTATAGGTAATTTCCTGTCCCAGGGAAGGACGTGGCGGAAGGGTCATTTGCCTGGGACAGAGCGACCACGAATGGGAAGTAAAGCTGCACAAACGCTGTCAAAGGAGGAGACGGCCCGCTGGAAGAGGCAACCCTTGGAGACCATGTCAGGGATGGCTGTACGTGATGAAATGGGGTAGACTTACAGGTCGGCCTGACCACCAGGGGGGTTGGAGGGAAAACTTGAGTACAATCGGCTGATGCGGTTCTTATGCAAGTGGCGTATCAGCGTCTCACGTGAAAACGTCAGTCATAGCGGGCTTACAGGGAATCGAGCATGCGCAGATTCGACATAACCTTGAAACTCTGCGAACGAGGAACTAGCATCATGGTGTATCATGATACGAATAACATCCCGGACAAATCGACCAAGTCGAGACAAAAACAGCATCACCACGCAACCAAAAAGAGTTCTCCAATTTGATTTACCAAGTTAATGTAGTCAAAGTTAGCACTGGCCAGCACAAACAGAGATTGTTGGAGATCAGCCCGTCGATTAGGACCTCAGTAGTACAACTTTCATACATTAGCTACATTTCCTTATTTGGACGAACGTCGACCGCTCGTCGCGTCACTGAATGCTCTTTCCCTCCAGTCTCGTACTCTCGACTGGAGTATTCATTCCTTTACCTCTAGTGTCGTTGGCACACCAATCTCCAACAGAGATCATCTTGACAACCGGACTCAAGCCTTGGCCAGGTGCCATGCTCGAAGTGACGGTGGAAAGAACCTTTTCTGTGGTCCGTTTCATGCCTATCAGGAGGCGTACTCGACAGATCTAAAGTTTCGTACCAGAGGATTGATATGTTTGATTGCTATGATGCGGCTTGATTAGGATTAATCCCGTTGATTTCAGGCTCGTTCGGGTTAAGCACAGCTACAAGCAATCAAAAACGTTAAGACAGCTCAGGACAGAGCAACAGATGCAGAAACGTACATGACCACGCCAACGGGAATAGAAACCGGTGATAAGACTTGAACTGCAGCCAAGGCACCGATGCATGCCAATGAAGTCGAAGCCGTCGTCGCCATGGGTGGAGGGTGGCACATACGTTTCGTAGTCATAAATAGGGTCAGGATCGATGGAGTAGCTGAGCTACGAAACGGAAAACCGCACGCATGGCACACTTCGCCATTATTGAACACACCGGGCTTATTGTACTAGTCGGTCGACATGAGAAACACATAGCACAAGGAGTGGCCGCCGAGGTCTGTTATCTGAAAAGGAAAAAGTCAATCACGAGCGGGAAGGATGCTTGTTATATCCTTATACCGACTTGGCCAGCAGAGCCTGCGTACAGGTCGGCACAAGCGGGAAGTGAAGTGATGGTGGAGAAGTGACAGCACACGGTGACAATCGGGCCAGGGCAAGTCAAGTCGACCAACTGAAATATGACCCAGATGATATCAAAGGCCATGAAAACGCCCCATGGAGCTGGTAGGCTATGAATGAGGTGGGTGGCAACAACGATAGTACAGCCAATGATACAGGTGATGAGTCATGGTGGTTTGCATAGAGGTCGTTAATTGAAGAAAATATTGTCACGTTGAGAATGATCTGAATCTTAGCATGCCACATTACTCACCTGAGCCATTAAAGCCTCTGACACGTCCGTGCAACAATGTATTGA
Source organism: Singerocomus rubriflavus (assembly GCA_038088835.1). Taxonomy (NCBI): domain Eukaryota; kingdom Fungi; phylum Basidiomycota; class Agaricomycetes; order Boletales; family Boletaceae; genus Singerocomus; species Singerocomus rubriflavus. The sequence goes on along the minus strand of JBBPJS010000471.1, from coordinate 5,368 downwards.
GTCCCCAAGAGTTGTGCTCGACAGAGAGGAGAAGGGATGTTCAAGCCGAGACGTCGTACCTACTTGTGGGAGGATAGATGGATGTGGAGCATTGGACCGTGAGGACTGCAAGAGTAGGTCAAAGAAGTTGCAGAGTGTGTTAACAAAGATGCACGAAAGCTCAAGGCAGACGACTATTGAGGTTGGTCAGGAGCACCAGAACGATGGAAATGGAAATAATTCAGAGTGAGGCGGTAAGGGCGCTGCAACGAGCGACGCGCACGGCGAGTCACAACAACTCACTTTGAAACCGCTAGCTGAATATTTTGGATCAGCACGGAGGCAATGATGATGGTATGAAGAGTGGCGTACTTGAAGCATCGGGTGAGCGGGTGCAAGAAGAGCACCTACGTAACCCTTTCATACGATCGCAACAAAGTCGTAGTATCGGGTGACTATGTGCTAGAACTGTACGGTGTACAGGGTCAAGCGAGACGGTGTGCATGCTAGACAGCAGAGACTGCGACTTGGCAGATAAGAATACCCCTTCGCACGCCCGACCTTGAGTACACCTTTTTGATCAGCATATGATTTTGAAAGTCGGGTCGTTATACAACCCGGCACTTAAGCTTGACACCGCTCTGTATGTTGCGACGGCAAGGACGCATCACAGTGACGTGGCCCTAAGCCTATGCACAAAATCAATGGTGAAGAACAACATGCAAGATCATCCACGAGTCAGAGAGAGCAAGAAAACGGTGTGGTGATCCTGTACCCGATACTACCCTGTATATATTGTTTCATAGGTAGGATGCATCCTCTTGTGCCGATATCACGCATCAGAGTCGTGTTTGACAGGTGCGTCCTGTCACTGCCGGTGCGCCACATACTCCAACAGAGACTCCTGCTGTCGTTCATATTCTCTGTATAAACACATGCTTTATGGTATATATATATATCTGTTCGTGAATGACAAGTGCTAGCCTTTCCCTTTGCACATGGAGCCTCCTCCCGGCATCGCGTATATCGTCAGCTACACTCCCCGTCTAGTCCTTCTACCGGCTCTAGCTTTCTGTGGAATCAAACTTTGGGACACGCTTTTCGATGTGTACACTCCCATCTGGCTGCAGGTGCCTCTCTGCATGGGATCGTTCCCGCTGGCCCTAGCTTGTCGAGTGATGTATACAGATATTCGGAACAAACGTCAGGCTGCAGTGAATAACGCTGTCCTGGCTCCTCGAGTACCTAGCAGGTGGCCTGGCGGCCTGGATTTGCTGTTCAGGGGTGCAGAGAATTTTCGACGTGGATACTTGGGTGAGTATGACTTATATCAGTCATCAGAGGATTTATGCACCGTTTTACAGGAGAGGTCACCGTACAGCAGTGTAAGGACTACGGACATACGCTTATCCAAAGAGTCCTTTGGGAAGACAAGGCAAGTACATTTTTGACAGGGTCAAGAGGCCGGATCACTCATGCGGTCTATAGTTTTTTACAGCGGAGCCCGAATATGTCAAGGCAAGTTTAGCACTTTTGTCTCAGTCTCTTCTCGCGATTAGTCTTAGGCGATCCTTGCAACCCAATTCAACTCCTTTGCGAAAGGTAAGCCATGCCTGAGAGTCGCGGGGCTGATCTGATAAGGCATCCTAGGGCCGCTGATCTATGATGCTGCACACTCCCTTCTCGGAACTGGCGTATTCAATTCGGATGGTAATGTCACCTTTTCTCATTCTGTTCCATGCTCATAGTTGTTGTCATTTTGTAGGAGACATATGGAAGTGCGTGAACAGGCAATTATGGGCATCACGGCTCACTGAAGCATCCTTCCGTACTAGGTTTCATCGCTCGATGACCCGCCCGTTCTTCAGCAGGGACCGAATCAGCGACTTTGACATATTTGAAAGGCACGCTGATGATGCCATAAGGAAGCTAAAAGACAGGCTAAGAGAGGGCTATCCTGTTGATTTCCAGGTACCGACCTATCTGTATACCTGGCTGCATTTGCTTACTGTGCGGATTCAGGATATGATATCTCGATTTACTCTGGACTCCGCGACGGAGTTCTTGTTTGGAAAAGATGTCTGTTCTCTTGGTGCAGGACTTATTTACCCTCCCAATTCACCGCTTGCTACGAATCTTGCATCCAAGAATCACCCGGCCAACCAGTTTGCTTATGCTTTCCTTACAGCGCAAACAGCGACCTCGCTCCGTGCACTCTTCGGGAGAAGCTGGCGACTATTCGAATTTTGGAGCGATCGTGTCAAGGAGAATATGTATGTTTGTCACCAGTATATCGACCCAATCTTAGAGGATGCATTGTCGAAGAAGAAAGAAATGAAAAAGGCTGGTTTGGTTCCCGAGAAACCCGCAAACGGGAGGGAGGTTTTGGAAGGAGAAACGCTCCTCGACCATCTCGTCAATTATACAGAAGGTGGGTACTTCCACACCCTATCGTAGCACAGATTCATATTCGCATATTCTCCAGATCCTATCGTGATCAGAGACGAAATTTTAAATATCATGATTGCAGGGCGGGATACGGTCAGCGCAGTTTTTGTATCGCATGTTCAATCCAGTGAACTCCTTCCATAATAGACTGCGGCCACTCTGACGTTTGCCACTTGGATGTTGTCTCAGCACCCCAATGTGCTCCACAAACTTCGCAAGGAAATTCTAACTGTGGTTGGGAACTCAAGGAGTCCCGCGCCTGAAGACCTGCGCGAAATGAAATATCTGAGGGCGGTCATCAACGGTATGTCATGCTCTTGGACTAGGTTATTGACTCACAACCCGTGAAGAAACGCTGCGACTGTATCCTTCCGTGTAAGTCTTTCTTGTATTCGCGTCTGGAAGGGAACATTGACCAATTTGTTCTCTAGTCCCTTCAATGTTCGGTGCGATTGACCATGTTTCATATGATAGTTTTAAACTGACATATACTCAGGATGAGCATTGAACCAGTGGTTTTGCCTGGCATTAAGGGAGGGCCACCCATTTATGTTCCTGCAAACACACGGTGAGGCACTGGTGATATCGCATCACTTTCGCGATGCTGAGACAAAATACTCAGGACGCAGTATTCAGTCTTTGTTATGCACAGGAGAAAGGATCTCTGGGGCCCAGACGGTGAGGCCGCTATTCTGGTCTTCTACGTTTCGTTCTAACTCATGCCACCGTAGCGGATCAATTCGATCCAGATCGGTTCCTCGATGAGCGGTTGCACAAGTACTTGATCCCCAACCCGTTTATCTTTGTGCCTTTTAACGCCGGCCCAAGAATTTGCCTGGGCCAGCAGGTAGATATATATTACTGCTTGATCCTTCATTTTCATTGACATTCCAACGCCTCGATAGTTTGCTTACAACGAGGCCTCTTTTTTTATCGTCCGCCTGTTGCAAGCTTTCTCCTCTATTTCCCTTGCGGAGGACGTGCAGACGCTTGCACCCGCCGAATGGTCGGGAGCACCCGGTCGAAAAGGCATAGAGAAGGCGATCGTACGTACCCACCTGACTATATATGTTCAGGTAAGCGAGATGCTCCATTTTTCTCCTTCCTCATCGATTCTAACTTGGGGCACAGAACGGTCTATGGGTCAAGATGGAGGAAGCTGAATTTGCGGAGGATGCCTGATTATGTCACCGGTCACGAGTGCACCTGTATTACACGCAATCTCATTCAGTCTAACGACAATCATAAATATCTGTGTCTGGCAGTCCCGATAGATCAGATGATAGTTTATCGTCTTCTAGAGTGCATGAAGATGTGTATTGCACTGTCATTCCAGGCTCCTTCTAGACCTGCAGAGGCGCACCGGACCGACCCACCATCCTGTCTCAACTGCTCTGCTCGACGCCTATAGGGCCTGAACGAACCTGACAGCCCATCAGAGACTGTGTCAAGTAACCACAACAGTGATTTCAAGGCGACCGGTAACAACAAATGTTCTGATACCCTCCACGCTACCACAGTAATATCAACTCCGAGATGATCCAGTGGTGTTTAAAATAGTGCTGTGAACAAGTCTGATACACGATCAGGTCTAGATAAAGCACACTTTACGCGTCGGGGACCTGGTCGCGAGGAGAAATCTAACACGAGGTAGGCGGTGAGTCCTTCCCACAAATAATCCGTGAGCCCTCCGTGCTGTGGGAAATTGCCGATGAATCCCTATGAAAGGACACGTTTCCTTGATCCTTACCCATACCACAAATCCTCTCCCGTGTGAACGAAAGGTATCATTTCCAAAGCAGGACTTGGCTGTATTTACAAGTGTCCATATGGCCCCATGGGATGTTCAGGTAGACCGAGACTTGCATCATAGTATCAGTTGGGACGGTAGGCAAGATCTCACATGTCTCTCTATCGTTGAGTGTCAATGCAATGAGTTCCGGGGCGACCTTGGTAGGGAGGATCATCCGCCTTCACGTTGGGCATGATCTCTGGTCGTTACAGTACTTTCCCGGAAGCCCTCGGTCGGATGGCGCGTCGAGTGGGTCCTTTTTGCTGCGCACCTTCTTGAATGTCTAAAAAAACACGTTGTAGCGCTATGCTTCGACCGAGACATGGTTCGAAGCCATGCAAACCTGCCAGGAACAAGGGTGAGATTAGTTGTTGATGCAGCCCGATGAAATGGCCGTGAGATTTACAAGTAATTGAAGCGTACTTCAAAATAACCTTTGTACTGAAATCTACTACCACTCCACAACATTCCTGCGTGGATTTTGGTGGATCCTTCCGTTAATAATAGTCGGTTCGCACCAATTCATTCAGAATCAATTTCTCACTAAACCATAGGTAGAATACTTGATAGTCCTTACGAAGCGCTTGAGTCTAATTTCGTCGTATGCATTGTAAATTTTCTTCAATGTCGTGTCAACACCAGTCCTCGGTACCCTCGTCCCTATGCTGTAGTTTCATCCGTCACTCCAATCCCTACCTGCAACTATTCTTTCATGGAAACATTCGAGACTGACATCAAGTCCCCTGGCTTGCACTGCCACATGGTCCGTGCATACACACCAGCTGTATGCAGTCCATGTCGAGAGAGGTGAAGCAAAGGTCTTGTATGAGTCGGGCTTGGCTGAGAGGCACAGGTGTAGGAACAGACCAAGTCGACATCCTGTACAGGACGGAGGCCGATACCATGTGAAACACTGCTGCGCAGTACGACCCGGTTTTGTTATTTATTACCATCGCAGTCGACCAGTTGACCAAAGATAATCACGTCCTTTGCTTCGCTTCTCTGCCTAGAGTTACTACGATGCAGTTACCACCCGGTCTAGTAGCGCTCGTGCGGCTCCTCCCCCGACTCCTCTTCGGGCCAGCGACCGTATTCATTAGTCTCCAAGTTTACCAGGCGCTCCTCGGACAACGTGCACCGCTCTGGCTA
>JBBPJS010000470.1:0-16370 GCA_038088835.1 Singerocomus rubriflavus | reverse complement strand
CTCCAACACCTCCAACCCTTCTCCATCCTCCTCCTTGTTCCCCTCCTCATTCTCCTCCTCATCCTCCTCACTGCTCTCATTCTCATCATTTGGGTAGATCTCTGTGATCTTGAGGTCCACCAGCTAACCCACCATAACAATCAGGCAGTCCAGCTGGCTCCTCACCATGTTCTGGTGGTCATTGATCACTCTTGTAACCAGCTCCACACACTCCCACAACTCCAACTTATCCCCTGTCTCCTTCAAACAGACCTTCTTCCAAGGCCCCTCCATTTTCTCTTCCTTGCATGCCTTCCTCTACCTCTGTACCTCTGTCCTTTCTTCCCCAGGTCTCTCACACTGCACCTTGACTTGTCAGCACTCCTCACACAAGGTGGCCTTCTCTGAATCAAGAGTGCAGTCTAGCTCCCAGTTTTCACACCTCTGGCATACTGGTGCTGGCTCTGCTTGCCCCTTCCCTTTGCTGAAGCTTTGCTCTACCACTATCTGCTCTGCCTAATATCCATCAGCTCTATCTGTCCGCATCATGGTGGACTCACCCTTTTTCTGGCTGCTACCTTAGCCTCTGCTGTCTGCCTCCTAGCAGCCTCCTCTGCTTTTCTTCATTCCTTCTCCTCCCTCCTCGCCTTTACATGCCACCTCCATTCCACTACCTTAGCCTTCCACAGTGCATTGTCATAGTTAGTGCATTCCGCCAGCTGCTTGTTGCTCCACATTTTGATGTCTGCAAAATCAGACATGGTGGTTGGATTCTAAGAAGTCATCCACAGAACACTTGGACTTTATACTGTGCCAGTAATACTCCACCCCACCAGTTAATTTTTCAGGCTCTGCAATCAATGGAGTCATGTGGTCCTCAGTGGCCTTTAAGGGTTCAGGCCTAAGAAGGGGATATTGTTATATCCCATACTTTGAGCCAACTCCAGTACCTCCATACCATCTCCATTATACCTTCAGTCTGTTCTCCTTCATTACTCCTGTACTTACTCCATTCCAGACTTGTATTTAGTTCTCTCTCTGACTCTGTCCCTGTTACATTCTCATATATCACTCTTATCTTACATTTCATTCCTTGCCTAGTTAGAACTCTGATACCAGTACTTGCTTAGAAGCATAGCTCCAAGGCTGCACTCTGGCACAGTCTTACCTCCAACCCCTCTGGTACATAGTATCACCCAACTCCAGACTTAGTCACCCAAGTCTCTTCATATATAAACTCCATAGATACATCATGTACCCTTTAGTCTGAAATCAGCATAACATCATCTGCTATCAAAAAGTCATTGACTGACTTCACTCCAACTCATTCTGTCCTTTGACCTCTGACCCCTAACTCCCCTTCTGTCTGCCTTCCTCTAACACTCCACCTATCCACCCTATAAGTTGTAGACTGACTTCCCCCCTACACTTACTCTTTCTGACCTCTGACCTCCAGCTCTTCATAAATTGGGACAACCAGATCCTTTGCAAGGGCATACCACATATGGTGAAGCCAAGTCCTGTCTAAACCCCTTAACTCCAAACCCTTGGAGTTTCCCCTTGAAGCAATGTCCAACTTAGAGTTTAACATCAACTGAGATATAGAAGATGATGGTGTTGAGCCAGAATATGGCCTTTTTGTAGTCACCATCAAAGTGTTCAGAGATTCTGAGTCACAATTTTACAGGTTTGGTTAACATGGTGGGGTTTGAGTTGGTAGAGGTGGTAGGAATGGAAAATGGAAAAGTTCAGATTATGAAAGGGGGAGATGGTGGTGTTAGAATGTGCAGGATGAAAGCTTGTGCTGATAAAGTGTGGCTCAGCTGGGTGGCAAGGGCATTGGCTGCAGGGTTTGATGGTGTTATGTCTTGGTTGGACTTAATATCTAATTGTGAGAGGTTGGACTTCTCTGATAATGACTGATTCACTAGGGCTTGGGTGGTTTAGGGTGACCATCAGAGATTAACTGAGGGATGCTAAGGGTTAGATGTTGTGAGGGGTGGTGTGTGCTAAGTGATACTAGCCACTATTGATAAGAGAGCTTTTGTATTTTGTTATATGTAGCTCAGGTAGGGTTACACATAGCCCTTGAGAGACTAAGGCAATAGCAACAAGCAACAAATAAGTAATAGGTACACAAAGGAGGGCACTAGCATTTAGCAAGACCCTCTCAAGTATCACCTTAGTTGACACAGGTCCTTGGGCTTTGTGGACTAAGTAATAGGATGGAAGATGGCAACCAAGTGAATTGCTTGGCTATATAGACATACAGTGTGTAAAGGTACACAAGGAAGATAAAAGCTATTGTATTGTATTGTATGCCCTGGGTTTTTATAGACCAAGGCTCTGTGCACAGACCATGTTGTAGGGCAGGCATGGAGAGTACCATAGAGCTGGTAACCAATGACAAGGTACAATGCAAAACATGAGAACATTATAACAAAGAAAGTTGCTGACAAATAATAAGTCAAGCTATGCATGGAAATGAAAGGCAGAAGAAGAAGCACAGTTGATGACATAAGTGGGAAAGGGTAAGTCAGCAGCTGAACACAAGTTTGTAGCAAAATAGAAGTAGCATGAATGGTAGTACAAGAAAAAAGTGTAACACCACCCACCAATCACATACACACAACATTTGCAGCCTACCACCCACCCAATCTCAATCTATGGCATGTCTGAATGGGACATATAAACCTCAAAATGTTATGATATTGCATGCATACTTGCATGCATACTCATAAATACCATCAAGTGTACTGTGTGTTAGCACTTGTGTGATGACCCTTATGACTGAGTGCACTGGTTGCACTTCATGATCATCTGACTTCCCTGATCACATGACCACTCCATTCCCTTTTCACCTTGTCACTTCATTATGATAATCACATCTAAACCCCTCTTCCTTTCTCTCACAACATTCATGACCCCTCACTGATCATCTCTAGATTTGCCCACATCCTCAAGGCTTCCATGCCTTTCTCATATCTGTCCTTACCATTTGATCAGTACAATCACTCATCAAGATCACATCTTGATTATGACCCTGCAGAACCCTTAATGGGATCTCTGCTATGATCCTCCCCTTGATCAGTCACATCTTGTGATCAATCTTTCATTATATAGTAAGCCCTGCATTCATATTAGCTCTTCCATTTCTCTTCTATATGAATGCCTAATCTTTCTCTCATGGACTACACCCTTTACCTTATCCACCTATAGCATTAATAGCATTATACCCTAGACCCAAGTCATAGCATGGTCTGTGCACTCTCATGTACTGTATATAAGGGGTTGTGCAAGGGCTGGTGTTCCCCTAGCCAAATCCACTTGTTTACCTCTCCCATTCTGCCTTAACTGGTGGCCTGGTGATGTTTAAGGAACAGCAAGTAAAGAGATAGCTATTCATTCACCTGATCTTCAGACTGCCTAAGAGTGAGGCATTGCCTGGATGCAGTCTCATCTTACCCTCTACTCTATTTATCTCTGTGTGGTCATGCAAGCTCAAGACATGGTCAAGATGAAGCCATAGTCAAGACAACTTGAAGCAACACTCTTTATGAAGATAGTGATACTATGTGAAAACCCATGTGACTCAAAATGGTCAACACAATTATCAAGATAATGTTATACCTGCAGACATTATAGGTGTACACTGCTAGATTGTTCTTATCATATTGATCTAGTATTTATAGTTGTTCCTTCTTGCCCAAGGGCTTGGAGATGATCCTGTTGGGTTACTATGTGTACAGCCCCAGGATGGGGTGGCACCCCTGACCAGCTTTCAAGGGTAGCAACCTGGAGATAGCCATGTGATTACCCAAGAGCTGGACTCCTCACTCCAAGGCTCATCTATGATTATGCTGCACTTGTAGGATGCAGTATTAGGAGGAAGCATACTCAGTGCAATAGTCTGGGTAATACTAGGGATGCAAGAGTTCTCTAAGGAGTATGAAGATCACCCTCCTCTTATTCCCAATTCCCTCTTAAGCTGTTCAGCATTCCTTTCATTCAGACATTCTCTAGGATTCAGTTGTTGATGCCAGATTGCCCAATAGGTTATGGTGATGGATGATAGGTAGGGTTATAGTGTTTCCCTTGGTCACTCAACACAAAAGGCTTCACTATCTAGACCACCACCAACTTGTCACTAATCTAAATCTACATAGAAACAGAAAACTATGACCATGTAATGGCTGCATCAAAGGCAAACACCACCAATCCCCATTCCCCACCAATGCCATCAAATGTGCCTTCAAACCAGCAGAATGCCTACACATGGACCTACAAGGCTCATTCAACAGATCCATCAATGGATATATATACACCCTCATAATAGTCAATGACTATAGTTGAAAGGGATGGAAGAAGTATCTCAGGCAGAAAGATGAAGCATCAACATTCATTAAAACACTCATCCAGAAACTTGAAATATACATGAAACACTGCATAAAGACCATTCATATAAACTGTGGGGGCAAATTCATCAACACCCAACTATGAACCCACTTTCAAAGAAAAGGCATCAATTACAAGTACACAGTCCAATACACCCCACAGCAAAATGGTGTTGTGAAATAGTTCAACCAAACCACACATAAAAGTGCACTATTAATGCTAGAGCATGCAGGAATATCCAAAAGATTCTGGCCTAAGGCACATTAATACACAAACTATATATAAAGCTATAGCCCAACAAAAGTGCTATCACATTCAACACCCAATCAGACCTTCTATGGTAGAAAACCCAACATCTCTACTCTTCATGTGTTTGGATCATGGTGCCACAACCACATTCCAACAGAACAATACTGAAAACTTGACCCACAATCTATTAATGGCATATTCTATGGCTTTGAATAAAACTCCAAAGTATACCACATCTGAATATCATCAAAACACAAGTTTATTGTGTCCCACAATGTTATCATATATAAAAAGATCACCAGCAATGACAACAACAATGACTACCCCACAAATGAGGGGGCATTCACCAGAATCACAACACCACAGACAAATGATACTTGAATTGAGGGGGTGATATAGGAAAAAACCAATCTGACTACCAGAACAACTACAACACCACCTAAACCTATCACAGCACCCAACAAACCAAGATCTGAACCAAAAGAATCCCAATCAGAACCCACAGCAGATAAGATAATGGACAAACCACCAATGACACCAGCTCCCACTGCACCTCCACTCCAATGATCCACACACACCACATGCTTATTATGGATCAAACAGGCAGCAGATACACAAAAAAGAAAAAACAGAAAGAGAAAGAGCTGAATGGAAAGCTCAATATAAAGCACATAAGGCCAACAAAGAACCACCAGCCATAGCACCATTAAAAGTCCACCAATATAGGACTTATTGCACACTGCATACCTAGCAGCCCATAGCCAAGACATCCCCAACAATTTCTGTGAGGCAAACACAAGCTCAGATGTATATCACTGGTGGAAGGTCATGCAAGAAGAATATAGCATGCTAACAAAAAGAGGCACCTGGGAACTAGTCAACAAGCCAAAAGATCACAAAGTCATTAGATGTCAATGGACCTACATTATCAAATATGGCCCCAATGGTGAAATCACATGCTACAAGGCCTGACTTGTAGCCCAAGGCTACTCACAGATTCCAGGAATTGACTATAGTGACATCTTCTCACTCATGGTATGCCTCAACTTCCTCTGCATTATCCTTTACCTAGTAGCCACAAGTGGATGGCACCAAGGACAAAATGATGTCACTGGTATGTTTCTACATATCAAAATCAACCACAAAATATATATGTACCAACCTGAAGGTTTCAATGATAGCACAGATAAAGTCACTTGCCTCAGACTCAGCCTATATGGAATCAAACAAGGGTCACACCTATGGAACAAGCACATGAACAAATAGCTAACCTTGAATGGGTTCATCTGCTTACCATCAGATCATGCTATATATACATGCTGCACCTCACTGGATATATCCATCAGTGCAATTCATGTCAACAACATCCTCACTGTGGCCAACTTACAAGAAATGCTCAAAGACACATGAACACTTCTTCACTGCCTCTTTGAGATAAAGAGGAGAATGCTGACTGGCTCATAGGGTTCAGACTTATTGATGACCATGAAAACCACACTACCACCATATCACAATCCCAATATATTGACACCCCACTCAAACATTATTGAATGGACCAATTCAACACTGTCTCAACATCAATGGATCTCAACACCATCCTATCCAAGGAAGACTCACCCTCTACAGGAGAGAAACACAAGGAAATGTCAAAATACCCATACTGCAAGATCCTTGGATGCATCACATGGTTAGCAGTCATCTCACACCCTATTCTAGCCTATGTCATCAGCCAACTCAGCCAATACAGTACAAACCCAGGTCAAAAGCACTTAAATGTGCTACTACATATACTACAGTATCTAAAGGGAACACACAATGTTGGACTCACCCTAGGCAGTGACAACACAACTGTTGCAAAACCATAGAGTTTTGTCTACACTGCCAAACAACCCAGCTAACCCAGTGAATGACCAGAGATTTCAGTATGGGGCTAAATCATAAATGTTGGATAGAAGGAATGGATGCTAGAACAGCAGGGGTCTTTGGATAAAGGAAAGGACAGCATGTCAGATGGGATCTTTTATTACAGGAACTCCAGGACTACTCTTGCAAGTCCTTGATAGCAATCATACTCTTGCAATGATGCTCTATCTTCCTCCTAATACCTAAGACCTAACATCGAAGGCATAATTGTGTTCAGCTCTTGGGGTGAGGGTTCTGAGCCTTGGGTGATCATGTAGCTATTACCAGGTTGCAACCCTTAAGAATGAAGATGGTGTCACCATAGACTGTGGGTATGCTCAATAACTTCAACAGTGTTTCAACAAGAGATGTGGTGCTACTTGTGGCTTAAATATCTGTATCTAAAACATAATAGGATAAGATCCACATGGCAACAGTAGCCTCTCAGGATTGCAGGTATAACATTAGTAACCAGAATAATAAAGGGTTATGTCACATGATTTTTAATAGTTTCTGGTATGAGGTTCTTCCAATGAATGTCTTTCATTCTTTTTGGTACTGGGTTCTGTACATTGACAGGGAACGAGCTTGCTCATAGGCCAATATGTTGGCAGTTTGGTAGTACAAGGATCTGATATTATGAAACAATAAGGGGAGGGAGTAGAGGTTAGCTTTATCTTCAGACAGCCTCACTCCTAGGTACTCAATGAAGAGTGGGTAGGTGAATAGCATCCTTTACTTGAGACATCACTAGGCCACCTTAGTAGGCAGAGTAGGAGAGGTACAAACAAGTGGATTAGGCTGGGGGAACAGCCCTTGTCATAACCCCTCTATTTATACATTACAGGAGAGTGCACAGACCATGCTGTACATTAGGGTCTAGGGTATATGGGATTATTGCTATAGGATGATAAGGTAAAGGTTGGGTCTATGAGTAAAAGGTTAGGCATTCATATGGAGTGGAAATATGAAGAGCAGATATGAATGCAGAAAGTAAAGTATAATGGAAGATTGATCATCAAGATGTGAACAATCAAGAAGGGGAATTGTGGCAGAAATCCATCTAGGATCTTGCAGGGTTCATATCAAGATGCAATCTCAATGTGTGATCATACCGATTGGAGAGTAAGGGCAGAAATGAAAGAGGTAAGGTGATCAAGATCAGAATGGAAGATGATCAGTGTGATGTCATGACAATTATAAAGAGGTGAAGAGAGATAAGAGATGCATGTGAAGGGTCAAGGGCATGATGATATGAAGGGACAGAGTGGTCATGTGATTAGGGAAAGAGAAGGCATGGCACTTGTGTGTGCAAGCACACAGTCATAGTGCAGGAATTGTACATGTTCATACACAAATTCATAACAATGACCCACTCAGACAATCTGATAGGTTTCACAGATGCTAGCTGGGCATATGACATCAATGACTAATGATCTATCTCAAGGTATATATTTCAACTCAGGAACACCAGCATTGCCTGGAACAGCAAAAAACAACCCCCTGTTGGTATATCATCCACCAAAGCAGAATACATTGCAATATCATATGGGGCAAAGCAAGCCATGTGGATACACCATTTCATCATAGACCTCAGCAACCACTGTGGACTATTACCACCAACTCAACTCTATGTTGACAATACCAGAGCCATCTCCTTAACAAAAGACTCACAGTTTTAATCATGCACCCACCATATTGGGGTCAAATACCATCTCATATGTAAGTGCATTGAAGATGGTACATTTGAAATCATTCACATACCAACAAATGAAATGCTTGCTGACAGACTCACCAAGCTCCTCACTCAAACAAAACACCAAAAACTTATTACAGACTATGGACTATGCATAAACTGAGGGGGCATGTTGGAGAACATTTCATGCTACAAAATATATATATATATTTTTGCCTACACTCACTATCTTACCATATATGGACACCACTCCTTCACCTTACAATACACCACACCATGTTTTACCTTCAGTCCAATATTATACAACTGGAGGTAAGCACCACTCACACCTACTGTCATTACCACATATACTAATGGACCTAGAAACTTACTGTTATGACATCACACCAATACTTGTGCTACTTTGTGTTAGGCACTCATATTATAATCCCTTATTACTTTCCTAGTGCACTGGTTGCACTTTATGACCACATGACTTCCCTGATCATGTGACCACCTCATCCCTTTTTCACCTCATCACTCCATCACTATGATCACATCTCAACCCCTCTTCCTTTCTCTTATGATTATCATGACCCTTAACTAATCATCTCAGATTCCTCCACACCTTATAGTTGATGCATGCCTGAGATGCATCTTCCATTCCTTTAATCTCCACTCTTTCCTGATCAGTATAAATCTCATCTAGATCACCAATCTAGATCATGACCCTGCAGAACCCTTGATGGGATCTCTGCCATGATTCTTCCTTTGATCATTCACATCTTGTGATAATCTTCCCCTTATATCAAAGCCTGCAGGTATCCTTTCATTCTGATCTTCTCAAGATCCTGCCTAACCTTTTACTTATGGAATACACCCTTTATCTTATCATTCTATTACAAATTTGTACAAATACTTGCACAATGACTGCTACAAGTGCTTGCACAAGTTGCATGAGTGCACATGTTATGACATCATTCCTGGTCATGTGACTTCTTCCATCCCTTCACATCTTCACATCTTCACCCTGTCACAAGATCATATCTCTTATCTCTCTTCACTTCTTCACAATCATCATGACTTCACTGATCAATCTTCTATTCCAATTCTGATCCTTTTCCTTCATCTTCTTTGTTCCCTTCAATTGGTACAATCTCCTATTGAGATAGCATCTCAATCATGAACCCTGCAAGATCCTAAATGAATCTCTGCCATGATCCCTTTTCTGATCAGTCACATCTTGTGATCAATCATCCCCTCTACCCTACCTCCTGCATCTCATCTCTGCTTCTTCCATTCTGATAGATGAGTGCCTAATGTTTTCCTTATGGACTCTTTCCCTTTACCTTAGTAGCCAGTAGCATTAATCACATATACCCTAGATCCTAGAGTACAGCTTGGTCTGTACTCTCTCCTGTAACATATATAAAGGGGTTGTGCAAGAGGCTAAATCCCCTAGCCTAATCCACTTGTTTCATCCCTCTTCTACCCTGCCTACCAAGGTGGCCTAGTGTAAGGATACAAGTAAAAGACAGTTATTCACCTACCAGTCCTTCATTGAATCCCTAGGAGTGAGACAGTCTGGAAATAAAGCTAACCTTTATTCCTTCCTCTCCTCATTATATCAAACTGTGTTATGAAATATTGTACAATCTTGCACAATGACTACATACTTCTGCATGCATGAGTGCCATGACACATTCTTCCCTGATCACATGACCTCTCCATCCCTTCACATCATCATGCTCCTGACTCTTCACATGTATCACATCTCTTATCTCTCTTCACTCCTTTATGACTATCATGCCTTTGCACTGATCACTCTTCCATTCTGATCACCTCACCTTCTTCATCTCTATAGTTCCCTTCAATCAGTACAATCACTATCAAGATATAATCTCAATCATGAACCCTGCAAGATTCTAGATGGATCTCTGCCATGATCCCCTTTCTGATCTTTCACATCTTATGATTAATCTTCCCCTTTACATTAAACCCTGCATTCTCATCTCTGCTTCTTTCATTCTGATAGATGAGATGCCTAACCTTTCACTCATGGACTATACCCTTTACCCTATCATCCAATAGCACTAATCACATATATTCTAGACCCTAGTGTACTGCTTGATCCATGCACTCTTCTGTATCATATATAAGGGGTTATGAGCAAGGGCTGTTTCCCTAGCCTAATTCACTTGTTTGTTCCCTCTTCTACCCTGCCTACCAAGGTGGCCTAGTGTAAGAACACAAGTAGCATAACATTATTCACCTACCAAACCTTTATTGGTTTCCTAGAAGTGAGATGTTAGGAGATAAAGCTAACCCTTACTCCTCTCTCCTCATTGTATCATTATACTGTCTCTAACAACACTGTACTGCCAACATCTGGCCTGTTAGCAAGCTCATTCCCTGTCAATGTACAGAACTCTATACTGAGAAAAATGGAAGACATTCTTTGGATCCAGCATCATACCAGAAACTACTAAAGATCATGTGACAGAAACTCCATTGTAACATTCCTTGATGTTATATCTGTGATTCCATTAGGTTATCACTACTGTGTGAATCTTATCATATTCATTTAGCATTATAGATAATTTAGGCCACAAGTAATATTATATCCTTATTGGGACATGGTTGGGATTATCAAACATACCCACCATCTACAGTGATACTGGCTTCATTCTTAAGAATGGCAACCTGATAACAGTCACATAATTACCCAAGGACCAGAATCCTCAACCCAAGGACCAACCATGATTATGCTACACACATTAGGTGGTAGTATTAGAAGGAAGATAGAATCACAATGCAATAGTTCGTTGGTTAGAAAGAACTTGCAAGAGTAGTCCTAGAGATCTCATATAGGAAGTCCTCCCACCATCAGCCCTCTCTTTATATCCACATTCCCTCAAGCTGTCCAGCATCTTTCCTTTCATCTGTACAAGATAGATTCAAGCCCTATATTGTTTGTTCTGATCATCTGCTAAGTGTTACACTTTTCTTCTCTCTACTACATGCACTATGCTTCACTATAGACTATGCGACACCAATGTGTCATCCTCGTTTCTTTATTTCTCTCGAGTGCTGACTCATTCGTTTCTACCATTGCACCAGCTGCGTTTCCCCTTCTGCTCTTCTCTTCCGCACGCAGCCTGGTCTACCCTTCGTCAGCACTCCCATTTCATTACCTTGTCATAACCTTGCCATAGCCTTATCAGCGCTCCCATTACACCATTGGTTACCATAACCAAGGAAGCTCTCATTACACTATTGGCTACCCTTATGCTGGTACTCTCTCATAATCCCTTTAGCTATTTGCTACCGCTACCACAGTAGCTCTACTTATGCCATTGGTTACCACTACTCGGGGATACTCTCACACCTGCCCTTAACCAGGGTCCAGGGCACCATACAAGTACTTATACATGCCCTTGTAGTACTATACCTTAGCTTTCGTCTCCCTTATACTTCATTAGTACTAGGCCCTTGTCCAATTCACGATTTACTCCTCATGCCCCTCGTCTGCCTCGTCTCCACGACTCAGCAACCCTTGACCTTAGTCCAACGACTAAGGAGAACCCTTGATGGAGTGCTATATGATACGCTCTCCCACTCTTCATACTTGACCCCTGACCTGGTTTAGTCTTTCAAGGGCTACACATTGACCTACCCGGCCAACGCGTAACAAAAGACGAAAGCTACTTCAATGTGACTAGTCTTCACTAGCTCGCCTCAGATGACACCACGTCACAACAACCTTGACCCCCTCGACCCACTGTCAACTCTTGGTGGTCTCCATGAACCAACCAAGCACTAGCTCAGTCTTCTTCTGATAATGACAAAGACTCTCACTCGGACACAGACTCCGACTCAGGTATCACCCCTTCAAACCCAGCAGCTGATCAGCTAGCCACAGCCCTTAGCCACACTCTATCGGCCCAGGCTTCCATCCCCAGAGTACCCACACCACCGTCTCCACTCCCCGTCCACCGACATCTCACATTTTCCTTCGTTAACACCTCTACCCCTGCGCCAGCCATGTCCAGTGCAGCAAAACCCATTGAACTCCGTCTCAGCACCCCCAAGCACTTTGATGGTGAATATAGAAAAGCTCTGCCGTGGCTTAACACGGTTATGTTCTACCTTGCAGTCAATGAGGATGTTTACAACACCTCTGTGAAGAAAATCGCCTTTGCCCTCTCTTTCATGACCAAGGGCTCCGCCACTACATGGGCCCAAAACTTTCATCTCAAAGCGTACGACACTGCAACTGGTGCCATTGATATGGGCACATACCAGAACTTTCTCAAAGCATTCCACGAATCATACCAGAACCACCAAGTTGTGGCCGACGCCATCTTCTGGCTCGCCACCACCCACATGACCCTCAACAAGAAGAGGGAATATGAACCATCGATTCAAGAGTACAATGCTCAATTCGCGATGAAGAAGTCCAAAGCTGAGATCACTGAGAACCAGGTTCTCATCAGCTACTATGCTGCCACCATTCCCATCTCCATCATGCGCCACATCTACGGTATGGAGAAAGTCCCCACCACCGTCGAAGAATGGATGACACGTGCCACCACGTTTATCTCCCAGCACAAGCAAGCCAATTGCGTCGCTCAACAATCCCTCAGATCTTGTCAGTTTCAGCCTTTTCACACAGCTCACACCCCTACCAGAGATCTGAACGCCATGGACATCAATGCTGTCCACGTCAACAAACTAACCTCTAAAGAACGAAAGAGGTGTTTCGACCTCAACCTTTGCTTCTGGTGCCGACAACCCGGTCACCGAACCAATGCCTGCCCCAAGTACAAGAACAACAAAACTGCTTCCTCCCCTCCAATGATAAAGAAGACTTGAGGGATCGCCTCATACACACCCCGTGTCGAGAAACTCATCGACTTGGCAGATGAAGATGAGGGGACAGCCACTATTGGTAGAACGCAGGGTTTTTAAAGAGGGGATTGCTTAAGACACATAGCTCTCCCCCTCCTCCCATGTACACTAAAGTAGAAGAAATCAATAGACACTCATTGTTTCTTTTGGTCAATCTACTTGTATCCACAAAACAAAGCATCAATGCCACTGCCCTCGTCAACAGCGGGGTAGAAATTAACTGCATTGACTGGCACTTTGCCAGACAAAACAACATTCCCCTTACCAAGCTAGAAAAATCCATCCAAATTGTTACGAATTGTGTACGAACCTTGTACGACTCTGCACTATGACTGCGTGCTTGCACACACGAGTGCCATGACTTCACCTTTCCCTGATCACGTGACCACACCGTCCCTTCACATCATCATGTCCTTGACCCTTCACGTATATCACATCCTCGGTCTTCACCTCTTCATACCTTTCACGACTTCACACCGATCACTCTTACATTCCCGATCACCTCCCTTTCTTCATCTCCGCTCTTACCTTTCGATCGATACGATCATCAATCGAGATTGCATCTCGATCATGAACCCTGCAAGATCCTAGATGGATCTCTGCCACGATCTCCCTTCCAATCAGTCACATCTTGTGATCGATCATCCCCTATATCTTAGACCCTGCATTTCATCTCTGCTTCGTTCCATTCTTCAGAAGAGATGCCTAACCTTTTACTCATGGACTATACCCTTTACCCTAGTAGCCTATAGCATTAATCCCTTATATCCTAGACCCCTAGTCACAGCTTGGTCTGTGCACCTTCCTGTATCCTATAAGTAGTGGGGTTATGAGTTGGCTGTTCCCCCAGCCTAATCCACTTGTTTCCTCGCGTCCTACCCTGCCTACCAAGGTGGCCTAGTGACAACAGATCAAGTAAGGGATGGTATTCGCCTGGCCCTCTTAATTGAGCTCTGGGAGTGAGCTGTCTGGAGATAAAGCTAACCTCCATCCTCCCCTCCTCATCGTATCATCGAATCGTCCTCTCAATACCGAACCGCCAACATAAGGCCAGAGAGCCAACTCGTACCACGTCTAGTTCAGAACCCAGAACCTATGAAAGTACAGAACCCATTCGTTGTACCAAGAATCTAGAAATGTATCAAAGCCCACGTGACGGAACCATCATCGTAACGTTCCTGATGTTATACCTGTGGGTCATAGAAGCTACCGTTGCTGCTGACCCTTATCATATTCGTACCACGGACAGTATAGATATTTAAGCCACGAGTAGCACCACGTCTCTCGTTGGAACATATGTTGGGGTTATCACACATACCCACGTATCTACGGTGACACTGTCTTCGTTCTCAAGGATGACAACCTGGTTAATAGTCACGCGATTACCCGAGTACCTGAATCCTCGCCCCACGGTATGAACACAATTATGCCTTTCCCGTCAGGGGTTAGGTAGTAGGAGGAAGACAGAGCATCGTTGCAAGAGAACGATTGCTATCAAGGACTTGCAAGAGTAGTCCTGGAGTTCACGATACAGAAGATCCCCTGACGCGCAGTCCTTTCCTTTATCCGCAGACCCTTTGACTGTCCTAGTCACCATCCTTCTATTCGAACCTATGGTTAGCCCTGTACCGAGATCTCTGGTCGTTCGCCGGGTTGGTTAGGTTGTTGTTGGCAGAGTAGCAGAACTCTTCGGTTCCGCAACACAAATTGCCAATGTCGACTCCTCCCCCAATAAACAAGGAACCACCAAGTATAGCGCTGATGTCTATCTCACCATAGGCGATATCATGCACAAAGTGCACTTTGTAGCAATCCATTGTGGATCCAACAACCTTATCCTCGGTGCGCCATGGCTGTGCAAAATCAACCCCCGAATCAACTGGACCACCAAGGTGGTCAAAATCAAACGATCCACAGACCAATCCCGAAACTATGCCCACCTCCACTTCCACATCCCTGCCAAACCTTTTCCAACCCAGGAAATTCGCGTCACCCATGAACAAACACCCCACTTCTTTAGATATCTCAACCGTCGTCAACTGGAAGAACAAGTCACCCGTAATGTCCAAACTCTCAACCGAATAAAGAAAGTAGGATAACAGTTCATCAGGGCTACAACATCGACCAATCTCACCATCGAAGCTCTTCAACACAAACCCAAGGTTACCCTCCCCAACAGATACAGCGCATTCAAGGACATCTTCGCCAAACCCACCGGCAATCAACTTCCCCTCTCACAGTTCTACAATCATGAGATCCATCTCCATGACATGTTTAAATCCAGAATCAGCAAGATCTACCCTCTGAACCCCGAGGAAAGGATTGCAACGGAGGGGTTCATTGACGAAAACCTCAAAGCTGGTAAGATAAGGCCATCCAAATCCCCCCAAGCCTCACCATTTTTCTTCGTCAAAAAGAAAGATGGCAAACTACGGCCATATCAAGACTACTGATATGTCAACAAACACACCGTCCAAGACGCATACCCTCTCCCTCTCATCTCCGATTTTATGGACAGACTGAAAGATGCCAAGGTATTCACCAAGTTCGATGTTCGTTGGGGATACAACAACATCCGAATCAAGGAAGGACACCAATGGAAAGCCGCCTTTATCACCCATAAAGGTCTTTATGAATCCACAGTCATGTTCTTCGGTCTCTCCAACTCCCCGGCCACGTTCCAACACTTCATGAACAAATCCTTCACAGACCTCATAGCAGAAGGGTGGCTGGTAATTTATATGGACGATTTACTCATCTTCTCCCCTGACCAAGAAACCCATGACGAACGGACTTGTTGTGTCCTTGAATGCATGCGACAACTCAACCTCTGGCTCAAGCTCGAGAAATGCAACTTCAACAAATCTGAAGTCAACTACCTCGGTATGGTTGTCAAACCCGGACAGATTGCAATGGACCCAATCAAACTCAACAGAGTGGCCCCAACCTCAATCCGTAAAAGAAGTGAGGTCGTTCCTGGGGTTCACTAACTTCTACTGCAGGTTCATCCCCAACTACTCCATGATCGTCAGACCCCTAGTAGACCTGACAAAGAAAACCCAACCGTGGAACTGGATGGTGTTACGTTTCCACCCGTACGCTCTCCCTATACTCTTTTTCCTTGCTTCTCCATTGGTCCCCATGTTCCCAGTGTCGACCCGGGCATTGCCTTGTTTCACGCCTAAACTGTGCTTCATCTTCAGATCTTCATTTCCATGCACAGCATGGTAACTTGATCGACACGTTTATTGCCTCCGTT
>JBBPJS010000469.1:0-16370 GCA_038088835.1 Singerocomus rubriflavus | reverse complement strand
ACTGTCTTACCCCGCTTACCTTTGGGTGCATGCTCCGCAGCAGCAGCTTGAAGTACGCAGAAGCCTCCTACGCCCCACCCGCATCCCCCTACCCATATGCCACCAACCTCACTCGGGTTGCACCGCTGCTTCACCTAGGCCTAGGATTGCACACTCGCTGCTTACTCCCCAGTCTGTCATAGTTAGGAGATCCCTAAACCACACCGGAATGGAATGGCGGCAGTCAGAGAGCAGTAAGTCCCTTGGTGAGAACTTTCGCAGGCTCGAAGCCACGCCCTACCCTGCCCCTTACCACTACCCCTTCTTGCTGTACCTGAACAGGTCCCTATCCCTGGAGATGGTCATCTGACAGACACGTCAAAGGACTCTCTCTCTCTGGCACATGGATGTAGTCCTCTGCTTGGCACTCCACGCCTCGCCCAATAACACTTCTTGATTGCCATGTCAACGTTGGAGTCCAAGCACCGTGAGAATATTGGTTCAAATAGTCGTCAATAACTGTTCGGAGTACAAATTTAGTTGGACGAGCAGGCGAAAGCACTGCCAGCACACTAAACTACTAGCAAAATTGAATATGTGAGTCTTCGAACGGAATTCGGGTGTGACTAGGTCTAACTGTCCTTATCCATACTTATAGCAGCGAGGCCAGGGTCAATTTAACTGCAGCATCGTGCGTGTTTCGACTTTCGAGTACCAGAAGCAATCGTCAGTCTGAGTATTCTTTAAATTAAAGTGAGAGGGGACGAACCCTAAGACAAATGAACTTATACCGAAGACGCGGGTACAGTACATATCGCAAGTACTACATATAGTAGCTTGTACGTGCTTTATGACACGCTGCAACATGACGCTGAACCAATAGTCTAGAGTGGTGCGTACCAGAACAATCGACAGAAGAAGTTATGATTCGTTTTCAGGCACGTTCCCTGTATATGGGGTGCTTTAGTGTGCAAAACTAAGAAAGGGTGCATAGCGCAGTGGTAGCGCGCATGCTTTGCAACCGCTTGCAGGGGAACTTGTAAGCAGACGTGTATGAGGTCCAGGGTTCAATCCCCTGTGCATCCAGTACTTTTTTTTCCTTTCCTTTCTTTTTTTTGCTCTTTAGATCTACAATGATAGTTTCAATCTACATCTGTCTATATACAGTACAATCACCTATCCTTCCAGTTCGCGCAAATCCCTAAAAAATTTTCTTCCTCGAATCCATTATTCTCGAAATATCACGTTTAAGAAGCATCCCCCCCCATTCCGTTTGAGCACCAAGATACCGGCAGGACACGGATGGGTCACCACGTATTCAAAAGCGGTCATTCTAAGCAGTTCTATTAACCCCAAAGTGTACGGTAAGCGAATGGTCAACATTTGCGCTCCATCCAACTAGACATGCTCGGCGCGCATAAAGCAACGGATCATCGACGTTCGATATCCGTGCCTGTGTCGTGCGGTACGTCGGACGGGGCATCACAGTCTATGCAGTTGCTCGCATCCTCCTTGATTTCCACTAGTCGACTCTCGTCTGTCAATATGCTGACACCTCCGTCGAGTGGCAGTGGTTCATCTTCCGGATCGGGGTCCGTCAGTGTCAGTGTTGACCCTTCGGCATCACAGAAATCATTCAACGTTAGCGGACGCATGGTGAATCCCTAAGATCGAAAAACATATGATTGAATGCATGAAAACGAACAGACGCAGAGAAGAAGAGTCCAAGGAGACGCACCTCTTCGCCCACTCTCTTGATCGTTTCTTCATCGTGCGCCATCTCGCGCATACATTCACGCACAGGCACCATGGCAGCGCTCCGACAAAGTTCCCGCAAGTCTGAACCCGAGAAGCCGGTCGTCTTTGCTGCGAGCAATTCGAGGGTCAATGAAGGATCAAGCTTGGTATCGTTCAACATCTATAAATTCCGATTCGGAAGTTCGTCTGCGACTGCAGGAAAGAGTCTCGAAACGTACCAGGGATAGTATCTTGAGTCGTTGTTCCATGTTTGGCAGCCCAACAGAAAATCGTTTTGGCATGCGACGCAAAATAGCAGGGTCGATGTCCATGGGTCGGTTCGTCGCACCGAGAACCATTATCCGATCTTCTCCCGACGTCAATCCATCCCACGACCTGCGTCACCAATGCCTTAGAGGGTAAGAGCAGACGGAAAGAATTGGCAAACGTACGTCATGAACTCCGCTTTTATCATGCTCATAACCTCGTGATCGTCCGCTCTTCGCTCTCTCAAGAACGTATCTATCTCATCCACAAAAATGATCGTTGGTTGCATCTTTTTAGCAAGACTGAACAACCCCGCAACGAGCTTGTTGGACTCTCCGAACCACTTGCTGGTGAGCACGGATGCAGGAATGTTGACAAACGTGGCTCCCGATTCCTTGGCAAGCGCACGTGCAAGCATAGTCTTCCCGCACCCAGGGGGACCGTAAAGAAGCACCCCGGTGGGTGCACTGAGAAGTGAAGAAGAGGCCGTAAAGAGGTGCGGGTACATTAGTGGGTATATGACGGATTCACGAAGAGAGGCAATGATAGAGTCGAGACCGCCAATGTCTGCGTTAGTGCACACTTAATCACAGAGCAAGTGACAATGAAGGTACAGATGGACTACACACCGTGAAAGCGTACTTGAATATCATCAGGGCATACGACCTCTTTCGATATGGACGCTTGGATTATTTTATTCAGTAGGAGCACGATAGAAAAGTGATGTAGGCCTGCGCACCTTCGTATTCATCGAGCTTTAGTCCCTTCTTCCCCAACTTTGCCAATATTTGCGCACGATGTTTCTCTGTTTTTTTGTCTACTGGATGCTGACCGATGAACCACTATGGATGGGTCGGGAGGAGGGTAAGGAAGAGGATTTAGAACATATCAGTTGAAAGCCAGAAGACCCGTAAGCAAAGATAAACAGTACACACACGGTAGGCGTAATGTGCAACAAGCTTCATGCCATTCACCGAACGTTAAACGAACAACTCAAACTCAGTTTTCGTGACCCGGATCATAGTTTACTATTAACAGACCTGTGTCACTATAATGAGTGCGGCTACAACGACGGATGTGTCAACAATCTGGTAATTAGAAACATGAAAGCACCTGTTCTCTTTGCAGTAAAATGCACACACCATTGACGACGATTCGTCTTGTGGTTAGTTGGGATGACATGATGGATTGTTGAGGTGAAGGATAGAGTGCCACCAACGTTGAATCACACGGCGCCGAAAAGAATAAGGTAGAAAATGGACGAGAGATCCAACGAATAACCTGGAATTGCTTTAGGTGTAGAGGGTGACGGAGAGCTTCCCTCCAGTATGGTGTTGGTGAAGACAATGTGAACTGGTCGAGTATAACGCGCGATAAGGTGGATCGAAATGTTCTTCGTCGGAATTGCTGACAGTGCAACCGTCTATAAAAGGAATGTACACCCCTTCGGGCTCCACCTACGTCGCCAACATTGATTACACGACACCAGTAGAGCGCATAAACAAGACCCGTGCGTTCGAATTTGAATGTTGAATGTTGAATGTTGAATGTTAAACTTGAAGAAGCTGTTCCGAGGCTGGCCCATTCATTGACATGACTCTCTCACCAATGGTTCGCCGACAGCTCAATTCAAAGGGACTCAAGCCCCAACCAGGCCATAGTGTTAGTTTGATGCATTAAACCACTCTCTTCATCATCAGGAGTGTGATACACAATGGCAGTCACTCCCACTAGCGAGTGATACATCACTATTGAGCCCAATTTCCAGCTTATATAAGCGGCTTAGGGGTACTAGTGCTCCATATCTCGGATTCGCTCGGATGTCACGTCGTACCCGACTCGGGCCTGTCGGTGTACTAAGTGTGGGAAATAGCACTTGATCGAGAGGTGCGCGCGACTAGTAGAACCAACTCAGTCGTGTGCTCGACAACAGACTAAATATATTCACCTAGTAGAACCAACTATGTACAAGTTAGCTATGAGTATATAGGAATATCAAGTAACGAGTATCTCACCTCAGTCGTGTGCTCGACAACAGACTGAGGTGCTTTGAGTATGAAAAGCATCTTATATATGAAAGTAAATGAATACTGGCTAAAGGGGATATCAGGGGCTGGCAGAGCTCCTGATATGCGAGACACAGCAATACGAGAAAAAGTAAGTGCGCGATGAAGGCAGTGAGAATGTCCATACGATATCCAATATGCGAGCAATGGTGGCGCGTTGAGCCAAATGAGCACCGGTAGTCATTCGGACCGGTTGTGGCTGTGGCTGCGCGCGTGCTTGCTAATTCCAACACTAAGACATTTTACCACACTTCATTCTCTTTTCAGTGTTCATCAAGGCTGTTCTTCGTCAGAGGCCGATGAATCAAAGGTGTGGTTCTAGTCGCGTAGGCTCACTTGGTCATAGGGTATAGGGGAGTTTACAAAAGAGCGCAGTTTTCTCAGGAACAATGGGCGCTCATTGGTTGACACTTTTCCGTGCCGTGGACCCGCTCACCCTTTGGTATATCTTGGACCTCGCTTAAGGAGTGTTAATGCAACTCGGTATGTCCATATCCATATTATCATCAACACTCTAGCTGATGACCTACTACGTTAAGACATTCCGAAGAACGGGGTAAGTTCAGTCGCCTTTTCACCTAATGGGACATATGTAGCAACGGGCTGCAACGACAGGACAATCCAACAATGGTGCATCAATGATGGGCAAATGATAGGAGTGACGATGAAAGCAGATGGCTCTGTCTTTGTCGTCGCCATCTCTAGCGATGGGAAATGGATCGTGAGTGGTGGATTGGGTGGTAAAGTCACGGTTTTGGATGCAAAGTCGCAAAGTAAAGCTGTCAAGTCGAGACAGGATAACGAAGGGTGGGTCAGTGCATTGGACGTGTCACCAGGTTCGACAAGATTCGCCAGCGCGTCTAGCGATTATACAGCAAACATATGGAGTCTCACAACAGGCCAGCGACTCGTTGGCCCGTTGAAACACAACAATCGTGGTGAATGCCTTGCATTTTCACCTGACGGCGACCATGTCGCGACCGCTGGCGCCTATAATTGTTTGCGCATCTGAGACAGTCGTGATGGTGACCTACTTATCCAAGTTCCCGACTTCTTCTCCGAATCTCTTGTTTGGTGGCGCGATGACCGAATTCTTGCGTCAACTTCGTCAACACAACGATGGATTGATGCCCTTTTGGGACAACACTTCTCGAACTTCCGTGGACTGGCGATACAGCTACAAAAGCACATCTCGCCGTTTCACGCAATCGTACCTCCTTGGCTGTCCTTGACAAGCGTGTCTTCCGTTTCTGGGATCACACCACTTATGTGTGGAGTCCCACTGCCCATGAATTTCAATTTGGAGGCTTGCAAGCAGCCTTTCTGAGGACGTTAACCATGTAAGTACATCCTCTTATCACTTACTCTACCAACTAAGAGATTTTTCGTTCATGATTCAGCGCCAAAATGGTGTGGTAATAAAATCGTAATACTGAGCTGAAACGAATCTGATTACAATACCTATATCCCTGCAACAGTTCATACATCTCTCGAGCGTCATACAAGAGTTATGGTTGCATGGAGCGCTGGCGTCTGCTATGGAAATAATATCTCGTGACATCGTGTTGAACGGAAGGTGTTACCATACGTTTGCTAACCGTGCTCTCATTCAAGCTTTGTTACAAAAGTGGGACCATGCCCTTGCCGATGCCGAGATGGTAATTGACTTTACTTCTTTTTCGCATGCAACATTAAAATATGTTTATATGCCTTGCCAGTCGCTTAAAATCCAGCTGTCGGTTATAGGATGCATTGCTAAAAGTATTGCACTATCTGATCAGGGTCGATACAAGGATTCCATGCGAGCATTTGATCTTGCTTTTAATTACTGCGGGGCAGAACAAGTGAACTATCTTTTACTCATTAAGGTATACATGATATATGCATGCTGTCCTGTCCCTGTCCTTCACCGTTCTGTACAGTCAGTTGTTCTGTTCCTTGCAGGACTGCATCACCACGCCATTGCCCGTACGATCGACTTGGTGAAGTCTCTACCTGGTAAATTATCGCACTGCTACGTTGTACAAGTAGCGTATTGTACCACCGTTCATCTCCAGAAAGCCTATTAAAACCATTTACAGGCGTACATGTCTGTTCTCCTGGCAAAATCTGCATTCGAATCGCACGACTATGATCGTGCAATACAGATTTTGACGTTAGTT
This sequence comes from Singerocomus rubriflavus, assembly GCA_038088835.1. Taxonomy (NCBI): domain Eukaryota; kingdom Fungi; phylum Basidiomycota; class Agaricomycetes; order Boletales; family Boletaceae; genus Singerocomus; species Singerocomus rubriflavus. The sequence continues at coordinate 10,159 of JBBPJS010000469.1, read as the reverse complement.
ACACTCCCTGGGGAATTCTCGCAGCCTCCAGAGCTGCTGACTGTGTCACTGGTACGGTTCACCCCCACAATCATTAGCAGAGATACTGAATTGTCAGAGAAGATTACTGGATGGAAGTTCGATTCTCTTAGATTCGAGGTCTATCGGATAAAATGTGAGGCGCTGTTTGCCCTAGGCCTCACGGAAGGTGCAGTAACTTCTTTCCTTGAAATGGATCTTGCTGCGGAAACAAAGTCGAAGGAGATGGCATGGAACACTGGCAAGGACGTCTATACACGTCCTGATCTAATCTTTACTAATACCTTCATAGATTTTAAGAGGCGATGTGTAAATAAATTAGTGGAGCTAGGAGACACAGCTGTGGACGTTGCAGCGCATTTTGACGCCACTGCCCACTATTCTGCAGCATTGACCTTGGAGCCCTTGTTGACAGACGTGCTGATCAAGCGAAGTAGAGCACACACGGTGATGGAAGACTGGGAAGCTGCGCTGAGGGATGCAAATACCGTTTGCGTGATTTTGTCTCTGGTTCCGCGCGTTAACTGATACTATACACATCAGGCTATCGAGCTCGATCCGTCACATCCTGGGGGCTATGAGGGCAAACATGCAGCTCTGTATGACGCTAGCCGTTACGATGAAGCAATCGAAACACTTCATGAGTTACGTTTGAAGCTCGAACAATCAGTAGATCACCATATTCATGGTAAATGTGCTTCGTATGCTGTTAAGTCTCTTTTGACGAAGTTCTATGTCTGGCAGAGCGATATAACTATAACCACTATTTGAATCCATCAACTACGATGGAAATCGTTCGCAATCATGCCAAGGATATCCAGCGTGATTTTCTGCACATCCTCATTGACACCAAGAGTGGACATCTCTGCGACAAACGAAAGCGGATATGGTCGTTTGAAGCAGACCCCAAGTTCAAAAAGCTTGTTTCATCGATGGTGCTACGGATTGATAATGATAGTATCGACCGGGTAGTGCGAGAATTCTTCCGATACGCAACATTCTCTCATACATGGCTGGAAGGAAACGAACCTCTTTATCACGACATCCTTTCCGGTTCAATACATGACCTCGAGGGATCGCCCAAGTTCGCGAAGTTGTTGAAGTTCTGCGCCATTGTTAGGGATGCAGGTTTTCGCTGGGCTTGGAGCGACACCTGTTGTATCGATCAATTGGACCACGCGGCGCTACAAGAACCTCTCACTTCGATGTTTCAATGGTACAATGAATCTTCACTCACCGTCGTTCACCTCAAGGGTGTATTGTCAGACTCGGAGCTCGCAACGCTGGTGGCGAGTCTGTGGAATACTCGCGCATGGACCCTTCAAGAATTCTTTGCATCCAAGGTCATCCGGTTCTACACAGAAGACTGGAAACCTGATCGCCCTCACAAGGACACTTTTAATCACAAGAAATATCCTGTCATTTTGCGAGAGATGGCACTTGCAACTGGAGTTATGCAGACGAGCTTCTCTCCTTGCGTCCTGGGTCCGGCAGAAGCTCCACCTTGCTTCGACTCGCTCTGCTACAAAACAAGAAGACATTGCCTACTCTTTATTTGGCATATTCGACGTCTCTATCCCGGTCACATATTGAGAAGGGCAACGCCGTGCCCTTGGGCGTCTTTTACAAGAGATCCTTACGCAATCTGGGGATGCCACAATCCTAGCCTGGACAGGAAGGACATCGGACTATAATAGCTGTTTCCCTGCAGAGATTACAGTTTACCGCAAGCCCTTGTCACCACACCTGCCGTCGTCCATTCCAGACGACAAGATGGAAACACTGCTTTCCGAACTGCCAAAGTCCATGACCCTCCATTATGCTGCGACACTTCACGATGCCGCTGTGGAGTTGTACGATCGACTCGTTCTTCCGACACCACGCCTCGTTAGTCGCCGCCTAAGCCTACCATGCATCATGTTTCCACTGAGAACAATCAGTGGGCCTCTCACAACCGGGAATGATTCTCTGCACATTTACCATGCCACAACATCTACTCTTGGGGATATCGAGATTAGGACGTCGGATCACTTGTCATCCTTGACCAATCTAGTGCTTGTGCATCCGTGGTTACAATATCTTTTCGATCCTGTCCTTCCGCACGAAGATATGATCGCCAATGACAGGGCGTCATTTTCGCACCAAAGCGTATCAGACAAGGGGTTCATTTTCCCTGGTGGGAACCTGTCGCTATCGCTTGCTGTTCAAGCATCGCAGCTTCTTTCTCCACTGGACAAAACCACTCGTGCATTGCGACTGTTTGCTCGTCTCAGACAACCTTTTGGTGCACTGCTGTTGGAACCACGCCCATCCAAGGAATACAAGCGAATCGCGACGGGACAATCCAATTGTTGTACACATCCGCAAGGACGTTTCCCCACATCGCCTCTTGGAGAAGATACGTACGCTCGATATCCTTTGATTCATTGAAATGTACGGCCCATTTCAGCATTGATTTCACAACTGCTATCGCTCGTCTTGCTTGTTTACTAGCTAGTGCTAGTAGAAGGCGTGCTCTTCCCACTCTCGGGCAACCTCACTATTTGTTCACTTACACCCTGCCTTCTTTTTATGCCATGTGTTGACTCGTGCTGAGGGGCGCTTTTATTACATTACATCACACCGCCATGTATAGTGTATTGTGGGCCGACTCTGTAGCATGTCAAGTCTCTTCCCTTGTCAGACTCGTGTCGTATTACTTTCAATGGGCTTCCCACATTCCTCATTATTTCTCGCATGGTGCCAGGGGTTGGAAGAGGTGAGAAGTCTGAAAGTCGCGAATGGAGAAACTGAGGCTGGTAGGCTCTCAAAGTATGCTTTCAAGTTGCATGCACTTCTCGTCGAAGTGCGGTCAGGAACCAAGAAAAGAGCTGATCTATATAATCAGTACTACGATACGCACTTCTTCTCCATGCTATCAGGAGCTGGTTCTATTACAATTCAATCACTGCTCTGCCTGGATCTTACGTACTTAGACTGTACAATTAGAAGTGGTAATTAACAATTTGTAACTGCCTCGGAGTGAATTCCTGTATATTATGAAGTAACCGGCGCCTAGTCAGGCTCCACGACATTGGGCCTTGGCACACTCTATTATTCAATTCACAAGCTGAAAAAAGTCTTGACACTACGGAAGGGTGTCCAGTGCTCCATATCGATCGACTCTGTTGTCCAAATGTCGATTCTAACTCGGGGTTTAGTGACTGTACTGGGAGGTTTTACTCATGCGTGCGGCGTGCCACACTTTATTTTCCTTAGAGGCTGACGAAGGTGTGGATCCAGTCAGCATGCGATCGTGGGCGCCTGGGTAGGAAACGCCGACCTGGTTATGAGGTATGGTTTACGGAAGGGACCAGTTTTCACAGGAGCTAATGAGCGCTCGTTTGCTGGTCCTCTCCTCTCCATCCCGCTCACTCCTTTCAAGCTGAGGCTCATACATAGCAGCGGATTTGTTCACCATTTTGGGGTTTTGACCAAGGGATCATGTCGGCACATTCTGCCATCGCTGTCTCACCTGATAGCCGCCACCCTGTCACAGGGAGAGAAAATAGAACCTCTATTCGGAACCGTGCCAGTAGCATTTTCGAGGATGTTGACCATGTAAGTATATCTGTTTCTGACTTCTCCACCGACTGATAGACTTTTTTTTCATGCTTCAGCACAGAAATGGTGTGGTAAGAAATCGATCAGAACTCGGAAATGTCGGATCTAATTACCGTTTCTCCACCTCTTTCAATAGTTCATGCATCTCTCTATGGAAACACAGGAGGTATGGTTGCGTGGAGAGCTAGAGTCTGCCATGGAAAGACTATCTCGTGACATCGTGCTGGACGGAAATAGTTACTATGCGTTTGCCAACCGTGCTCTCGTCCAAGCTCGCTCGAAAAAGTGGGATAATGCGCTCGCTGACGCTAAGACGGTATGTGATTCAGCTCGCTTCTTTCTTACCTCCGACGTTGAATTATTTTCTGCCAGTCGCTTGATATCCAGTTTTCGATTATTGGGTGCATCGCAAAAAGTATTGCATTATCTGGTCAGGGCGGATCCGGGGATTACCTTCTGCTCATCAAAGTATGCACGATATCCTGTATGTATGCTATCGAGGCCCCTAACCCTCATCATTCTGTTCAGTCGGTTGTCTTATTCCTTGCAGGATTGCATAGCGATGCCATCACCCGTACAAGTGACCTGATACAGTTTCTTCCCGGTAAACCATCGCACTGCAATGTTGTCCAGGTAGTGTATCGTGCCACTATCTATCTCCAGACAGTTCACCTGAACCATTTATGTACAGGCACAGATGTCATTTCTATTGGCACAATCCGCATTCGAGTTGCACGATTATAATTCTGCAATACAGCTTTTGACACCAGTTAGACTCCCTGGGGAATTCTCGCAGCTTCCAGAGCTACTGACTGTATCTCTGGTTCGTTTCTCACCCGTAATTGTCAGTGCAGGTACTGAATCTCCAGCGAAGATTACTGGATGGAATTTCAACACTCTCAGATTTGAAGTCCATCGGATGAAATGTGAAGCGCTTTTTGCCGCAGGCCTCACAGACGATGCAGTTGCCTCCTTTCTCGAGGCAGATTGTGGTGCAGAAACAAAGTCGAAGTCGGAGATGGAATGGATCTCGGGTAAAGACATTTGCATGTACCGCTCGAGTTTTTACCAACAATTTTCCGCAGATTTTGGGATGCGATGCGTGAATACTAGATTGGCTGAGCTTAGTGATGTGGCCATGGATGCTTTAGCACGCCTTGACGATACCTCCTGCTATTCGCACCTGATACCCTGGCTGACAGGCGAACTCATCAACCAAAGCAGAGCGTATGTTGGGATGGGTGACTGGGAAGCTGCGCTGAGGGATGCAAATTCCGTTTGTGTAGTTTCACCTTTGGTTCTGCAAGTCAGCTAATGCTGACATCTTAGGCAATCGAACTCGATTCATCTTGCCCTGGAGGATACGAGGGGAAACATGCAGCTCTCCATGGTGCTGGTCGCTACGATGAAGCAATCAAAACACTTAATGACATGCATTCAAAATTCGGACATTCACCTGGTTGCCATATTCATGATAAACTTGCTTTGTATATTGCTGATCATCTTGGATAACATTTTATGTTTGGCAGGGCAACATAACCACTACTTGGAACCATCGAAGAACGACAAAGATTGTTCACGAGTATGCTGACAAGTACATCCAATCTGATTCTCCGCTCATCCTCATCGACACCAAGAGCGGACATCTCTGTGACCCCAAACAGCGGATACGCACGTTTGAAGCAGACCAAGAGTTCAAACAACTTGTCTCATCGATGGTGTCACAGATTGATAATGATGCCATCGACTGGGCAGTGCGAAAATTCTTCCGATACGCAACATTCTCTCATACATGGCTGGAGGGAAACGAGCCTCTTTATCGCGATATCCTTACCAGATCGATACATGAATTTAAGGAATCGCCCAAGTTCACGAAATTATTGAAGTTCTGCGCCATTGTTAGAGATGAAGGTTTTCGCTGGGCTTGGAGCGACACCTCTTGTATCGATCAATCGGTCGACGCAGTGTTACAAAGATCACTCATTTCGATGTTCCGGTGGTATGGTGGTTCTTCGCTTACCATCGTCCACCTTATAGGTGTATTATCATACTCGGAGCTCGTAACACTAGTGGAAAGTCGCTGGATTACCCGTGCCTGGACCCTTCAAGAATTCCTCGCATCCAAGAATATTCGGTTCTACACTGAAGACTGGCAACTTTATCGCCATCACAAGGACACTTGCAATCACGATGACACTCTCAACCACAAGCAATGTCCTGTTATTATGCGAGAAATGGAATGTGCAACTGGGATTGGCGCGGATGAACTCTGCTCTCTGTGTCCGACATCAAAGAACAACTGGCAGAAACTCCAACTCGCTTCAACGCGTTTTTCTACAGTACCAGAAGATATTGCCTACTCGTTATTCGGCATATTTGATATTTCTATCTCGGTCATGTATGGAGAAGGGCAACCCCATGCCATCGGGCGTCTTTTGCAAGAGATCTTTGCGCAATCTAGGGATGTTCCCATTTTGGCCTGGACAGGGAAGGCATCGACCTCCAGGAGCTACTTCCCTGCAGATATTGGAGTTTACAGCGAGCCGTTGTCACTGAACTTGCCATCGTCTATACCAGATGACAAGATGGAAACACTACTTTCTGAACTGCCATCTATGATGCCTCATGATGCCGAGACGTTATATGAGCAACTCGACAAACTTCCAGAGTCACGCATTGACGGTCGCCATCTAAGCCTGTCGTGCATCACGTTCCCCCTGAAAGGTATCTACAGGTCCTACACCTGTAAGGACGGTTCTCCTCTACGTGTTTACCGTGTCAAATCATCTATCCTCGGTAATATCGAGATTAGGACATCAGATGATTTGCTCTGCCAGTCCAGTCTAGTGCTTGTGCATCCATGGTTTCGAAGTCTTTTTGACTTTGTCCCTCCGCACCAAGACCTAATCGCCAATGACAGGGAGTCATCTACGCATCACACTGTGTCGGATATGGGTTCCCTCATCCCTGACGGGAATTCAGAGAGAACCTCGCCATCGCATGCTGTACAACCGTTGCAGCCTCCCCGTCTGCTAAACAAAACCACCCGCGCACTGCGATTGTTTGCTCGTCTCAGACAACCCTTTGGGGCACTGCTGTTAGTACCAGTTTCACAAAAGAAATACAAGCGAATTGCTGCAGACAATCCTATCGTTGTCAGCATATGCAAGGATGTTTCCCCACGCGACCTCTTGGACAAGACACTCACTGTGGATATGCTTTGATTCATTGAAATGTGAGACCTGTTCCAACGACGTTAATTTCATAGCTCCTATTGCTCACCTTGTTCGTCTTCTCAATGTTTACCAGCTTGTTCCAGGTCAAGTTCTCCACGGCTTCGCAGCCTCACTATTCGCTTACTTACCCCCTGCTCTCCTTGCTCTCCCTTCCCTCAGTCACCCACTCATTTCGAGTGATGAAGGGCATCCTGTTGTAGTTATGATCATGGTGGATCGATGCGACGTGCCTAGTCTTCTCCCTTTGTTGTGTCATTGCCAATCCCAGCCTGAGGGTTTCTCCCCTTCCTTGACTCATCCTGATTTCTCGTATGTTACTGTCTTCACTTCTGGCACTTCTTCTCGTCTCTTGTCGTACTACTAGTAGTGTGCTGTTCGCAGTTTCACTTACCCATTCTATTCCCCTTTTTTCCTTCCAGTCCCTTTCATGTTTTCTCTCTGTTGCCCTTCGTGTAGTCAGAAGTTTTGTCGTACTTTTGAGATGTGGCTGACACAACACTGCACTCGAGGTTACATCTGCGAACTGGGAGGAATATAAACATAATTGAAAGGGGAGTTTAAAATAGTCAAGTAAAAAATACTGGTAGTCATACTGAACTGACGCTCTCAGGTTGTTACTTGGGCTGTGCACAAACGAAGCGAGTCGGAGGCTTTTGCCACTTCATTATTCCAACCTCAGCGATAGCCCATGTGTGGCATGAGTGGATCGGCCATATGAACATCAGCCGCTTGCCACCAGCGGTAGTTCTCAGGCGTTAGTCTGAACTCGACAGCAGTTACGAATCTCATCTACGGCCTATGTCGTCCCACCCATGTTCACCATCGTGCTGTGCTGCTACCTGCTTGCAGCTGATGCGGTTTCACTTTGAATAGGACGTCGGGTTGGACGAAGGACCTGCACATGACTAGCAGCATTCTGGCTTTACCTTTTCTGACGAAAAAAGAAGGAAGAGCTTGCTAGCGCTATGATTATAACGGCGTTCCTGACCACCGGGCGTCACACGCGGTCAGTAGTGCCCGCTGTCGTACTTGCCTGCTGGCACAACTACTCACTCTTTGTGCATACACTTTGGGTTCCAGTGACATTGACCTAGACCATCCCGAAAAAGTGAGTTCAAACAGAGGCTGGAATAGGGGCAGTGTACCCCGCTCGAGATGCAAATTTTATCCACGTGGATGCTTGTGCCCGCATTAACCCCGTTTTGTGTTTTTTTTTTTTTCAATCGTGCACCACTTCGAGAAAGGTTAGCGCCGATACCTTGCGGGGTAAGTGGCACCCTATACCTAATTAATCCCATCGAGATGACCTGATTTCCTTCCTGCATTCGAACCTTTCCGCATCCGTACGTATCCTTGATACCGGCCACACGTGCCCCCCCTGGACCGTTCCTCGCTTTACCTCATCAATCGATAAGATGCTTAGCGAAAGACTATTGAGAAGCCATCTTGTTCGTCGCTTGATCCGTGGTCGGTCGACCCTATCTCATAGCCTCTCTGGAACACACGTCTCCACGGCCTGGTGTCACCGAACATTGTACACAGACACACCCGTTGTCGGGTGAGTTGGCGAGTTCTAATCAAGAATCCCATTATATTTGGGCTTAGCCTGGCTATGCTGTCAGGGGGCTATAAAGCGGCGTAATGTGAAGAAGGCATTTGATATTAGCCACCCAACTCCTCCTTTCACGTTGCGGCCACGAGCATACCTGGATTGGCACTATCATGCATTTCTTCAAGACCGCGCTTTCGCTTGCTCTCTTGGCCGGCTCTGCGTTGGCTCAGTCAACGGAGCTTACATCTCCTGCCCCTGGAGCTAAGCTCACTGCCGGCAGTAACTTTGTCGTACAAGTTGGTATGGGTGTAAGTATGGGTGTCGTCGTGATGCGACTCTAGCTCACTCGTGTATGCAGGGTTATCCCGAAAACATCAATGTCATTGCCATAGTCATCGGGCTCGCAATATGCTATGGTGGCGAGTGCCAACCTGCCAGCTCCTTCATGGGCGACATCATTTATCAGGGGCCTTATACCCCTGAAGTTGGTGAGTACTACGCAAATTATACTGTCACGGTCCCGGGGAGCTTCCCCGTTGGGAGTGCATCTTTGAACGTCATCAACTTGTTCATGGTGGGGGTGAGTGTTTCACGTCAGATGTGTCAGGGCATGAATCGATATGCAATGCGTTTAGGCCGAGAACGAACCCATCGTGGACTATTTGAATGAGAACGTCACTGTCGCTGCTTGAGAATATGGACAATTGATCACTTTATGGAACTGATAAAAATAACAATATATAACTTGGACCCTGTCATACTCAACCAACATTTTTCGAGTACACAATGTTTAATTTGTTTCTTGCTATTCCCTATGTTGAAAGGCTTAAGAATGTTAGTGCCATGTGACCTGTATTTGTGTACATACACCTCACATTGATTGGAAGACAGTAAGGATCGAGCGAGCTATTGACACCTCTTCTGAGCCCCCAGGCTTTGTACGGAACCCTATATATGACGATGACGACGACTGGATCCTCAAAACCCATCTGTCGTGCGCATCCACAATACCTCGGTGACTAGTATAAACAGCCAGCCTTCAAACCGAACAAAGATTCGAATTTCTCATTCGGAAGCGCCAATAGCTAACTGAGTGTTCAGAGCAAAAGACACTATCCACAGCCGACGGTCAAGGTCGAAGGCTGCAGACATCTATGATTAGCGAAGTTGGACTGTCAGACACAGTCCATTTCTTGATGACAACGTACGCCCCTTGTCTTCTCGAACTAGTACCTTCACATACAACTACTCCCCTGATTTAGCGCATTGTTGTTCCTATCGTCGCTTTCTGCATATACTACCTCGACAGTCTAACGACCATCCATGTGGGAATCACGACCATCCGTCTCAATTTTGCCGTTCCCTGGATGGAATGTCGTCACGCCAATTTGAAGGATGTGATACTCCTGGAACATATGGTCCGCGAAACGTTTGACCACATGCACTTGGACGCTGATATGCGTCATATCCAAGGCGCGCATCGTTCTGTATCCTACGTCCAACACCTATCAACCATGCACTTTCTATATTTCAATCCACTCACCTGCAGTGTCACATACTCTGACCTCCCCCTTCGCCTCCCATACACTTCTTCATCGTCTCTTCCGCAAACTTTCCAACAACCCTCGCATCCTCCTCCCCCATCGAGCACGGCGCAAGCATTCGATCCGTACGCGCCACGTCTCCACAAGAACGGAAGGGGATGTTGGTCGAGCTCTAGTCTTTTATTGGATAGTTCTAATGGGATTGT
>JBBPJS010000468.1:0-16383 GCA_038088835.1 Singerocomus rubriflavus | reverse complement strand
TGAAAATGGGAGGACAGCCACTGTTAGTAGGATATAGGGTTTTTAAAGTGGGGACAGCCTATGATGCAAGTCTCTCCCCACCAAATGTACACTAAGATAGAGGACAAATACACAAAAAACTCTTTCTCCATTTATATCAAACTCCTACTGTTCCAACACCAAAACATTACCTCAAAAGCCCTAATTGACAGCAGGGCTGAAATCAACTGCCTTGACTAGCACTATGCCAAGAGAAATCAAATCCCTCTCAAGCATCTGGCCAAATCAATTAACATCAGCAACATAGACTCATTCACAAACAAACAAGGTGTTATGACATCATACACATCACTTGTACTTTGTGTTAGCAAGTGCATGCATGACTACTCCCAGCATACTCTATGTTAGCATTGGGCACAACTCTTCATGATCACGTGACCTTTGGGTCACATGACATCTCCCATCCCTGATCACATGACCACTACAATCCTTCACACTTCACACCTTCACCCATCACATGTATTACATCTTCACTCTCTTTACTTTTTCATGACATTCATGAATTCACACTGATCATCTTAGATCCTTCCACATCCTCAAGACTACCATGCCTTCCTCATCTCTGCCCTTACCTTCCAATTGGTATGATCTTGTATCGAGATACAATCTCAATCATAACCCTGCAGAATCTTGATAATCTTTGCCACAATCACTCCTTTAATCTTTCACATTTTGTGATCGATCTTCCCCTCTATATTAAACCCTGCAGTCTCATGTCTGCTTCTTCCATTCTTGATGCATGAGGCTGCCTAACCTTTCACTTATGGATTATTACCCTTTAGTATAGAGCCAATAGCATTAATATCATATACCATAGATAGTAAGTCACAGCTTGGTCTGTGCACCCTTCTATACCATATATAAGGGGTTGTGCAAGGGCTGTTATCCCCCAGCTAAATCCACTTGTTCACCTCTCTCACTCTGCCTTAACTGGTGGCCTAATGATGTTCAAGGAACAACAAGTAAAAGAGTAGCTATTCACCCACCTGGTCTTTGAACTGCCTGGGAATGAGGCATTGCTCAGATGTGGTCTCACCTCTCCCTCTACCCTCTTTCTATTTATAACTGTGTGGTTATGCTAACTCAGGACTTGGTTAAGACAGGACTCAGTCAAGACAACCTGGAAGACATTTGTTAGCAAAATGTACTTTGTAAAAGATAACACCATGTGACTCAAGAGTCTTATTGCAAGCTCAAGATGATGTCATATCTGCAGGTCATATAGGTGTATGCTGCCAATGTCCCTTATCATATTAATGTTCTATTTATTAGTGTTCCTACTCACCTAAGGGCTCATAGAAGATCTTGTTGGGAATATTGTGTGTTGACCTTGAGATGGGGTGGCACCCCTGACCAGCTTTAAAGGTTGGCAACCTAGAAATAGCCATGCAATTATTTAAGAGCCCAACTCCTCATCCCATGGCTCAACTATAATTATGCCAGCATCTTAGGTCCTGGTATTAAAAGGATGCATGCATGGTGCAATAGTCCATTGCAATACTGACAATGCAATAGTTCATCAAAGTGTTGATGATCACCCTTTCCTCACTTTTGTTCCTTCCCTCACTGTTCAAGCATTCCTTATTCCACAACTGCTCAAGGATTCTTTTGGTGATGCCAGATCACCTGACAGGATATAGGTGATGGATATAGGCAGGGTTATAGTGTTTCTCTGGTTGCTCAACACAAGAGCCCATAAAGTACCAAGCCACAATCTTTGTCAAAATTGGAGGACTTCTCCAAAGAGTTACTTTTGTGGTAATCCATTATGGGAGTAACAATGTAATTCTGAGAGCCCCCTGGCTAAAAAATGTAAACCCCAGAATCAACTGGAGAATCAAAGTTGTCCACATCCCCATAACCTCAGATCAATCCCAAATCTTCTACAAACAGAATGCCTTCTTCCCAAATCTTACATCTTCAAAATGTGTCAACATGACAAAGGAGCAAACCCCTCATTTTTTCAATTACCTCTGCTGCAGGTCACTGGAAGATCAAGTAAAGCATATGGTTCAACAAAGAACTCAGCCAATTGGAAGGGTTTTCAAGGCCCAACAATGCTTTATGGTAAATGCCACCACTTCCACCAATCTTGCCATCAATGCCTTAAAAAACAAGCCAAAAGTTACACTACCCAAGGCATATCAAGAATATGCAGAAGTCTTCTTGGAACCTGTTAATAACCAACTACTCCCTTTCCAGGACTATGACCACAAAATCAACTCTGAAAAACCTTCAAACCCCACATTGGCAAGCTATATCCATTGAATCTCAAGGAAAGAAAAGCCATCAAAGCCTTCCTCAAAGAAAATCTCAAATCTGGAAAGCTCCACCCCTTGAAATCTTCTCAGGCATCACTCTTTTTCTTTGTAAAAAAGAAAGATGGGAAACTATGTCCCTGTTAAGATTACAGATATGTAAATGAACACACCATCAGGGACACTTACCCATTACCCCTCATCTTGGATCTTATGGACAAACTCAAGGATGTGTGTGTCTTCACCAAGTTTGATGTATGATGAGGATACAACAACATCAGAATAAAAGAAGGCCATCAGTAGAAGGTGGCCTTTATCATGCACAAAGGGCTTTATAAACCTATGGTCATGTTTTTTGGACTATCCAACTCCCCAGCCACCTTCCAACAATTCATGAATGACTTATTTGCAGATCTCATCACAGAAAAGTGGCTAGTAATATATATGGATGACCTACTAATCTTCTCCCCAAACCAATAGACTCATAATGAATGAACTTGTTGAGTTCTTGAACACATGAGAAAACTAAATCTCCATCTTAAACTTGAGAAATGTGACTTCAATAAGTCTGAAGTTAACTATTTAGAAATGGTGGTATGACCCAGAACTATAGCCATGGACCTTATAAAACTAAATGATATTATCAAATGGCCCATACCCACCACCATCAAGAAAGTATGATCATTCTTGGGATTCACTAACTTTTACAGAAAGTTCATTCCAAATTACTCTAACATCACATGACCCCTCATAGACCTGACCAAGAAAATGCAGGGTTGGGACTGGACCCCATGCTGTGAAAGAACATTTCATGAATTAAAATAACTATTCCTCACCAAACCTGTCCTCACCTTTCCCAACATCTCTAAACTATTCACCATCTCCACTGACATGTCACTGATTGCCTTATATGTGGTCCTCTCCCAAGAAGAGCCTGACAGCCAACTCCACCCCTGTTCTTACATCTCTTAGGCATTCTCACCAGCAGAGCACAACTACAATATCTATGACAGAGAACTATTAGCCATTATCTGTGCCCTTAAAACCTGGCAACACTATTTCCAGGGCACTGGCCACCCCATCATAGTTCTCACCAACCATAAGAACCTCACTTACTTCAGAGAGGCACAGAAACTCAACCAACAACAAGCCAGATGGCTCCTGGATCTTGCAAACTTTGACTTCCATCTTTGTTATGTCCCCAGTCCACAACTCTTGGCTTCAGACAACCTCTCCTGCCAACAAAACCATGGGACTAACACCCCTGATAATGCTGATGTAACCCTCCTCCCTCCTTCCCTATTCATCAACCTCATCAATACTGACCTCTTCTTCCAAATCTGTTGTCATGTTATGAATTTGTATATGAACTTGTACAAACTTCTGCACAATGACTGCTTGCTTGCATACATGAGTGCACATGACTTCTTCTTTCCCTGATCACATGACCACACTGTCTCTTCACATCATCACACCTTCAACCCTTCACATGCATTACATTCACAGTTTCACCTCTTCACAACTTCACACTGATCACATCTTTCATTCTAATCTTGATCCCTTTTCTTATCTCTGTTCTTATCCTTTGATCAGTATGATCACCAATTGAGATTGCATCTTGATTATGACCCTGCAAGATCCTAGATGGATCTCTGCCACAATCCCCCTTTCACATCTTTCACATCTTGTGATTGATCTTTCATTGTAAGATATTTCCTGCACTTCATATATGCTTCTTTTATTCTGATATATGAAGCTGCCTAATCTTTCACTCATGGACTATACCCTGTACCAATAGCATTAATACCTTATACCCTAGATCCCTAGTCACAGCTTGGTCTGTGCATATCCTGTAACTGTATATAAGGGGTTATGACAAGAGGCTGCTCCCCTAGCCTAATCCACTTGTTTGTTCTCTTTCCTATTCTGCCTACCAAGGTGGCCTAGTGTAAGGACACAAGTAATGGACTGTTATTCACCTACTGGCTCTTTACTGAGTCCCTAGAAGTGAGACATCTGAAGATAAAGCCACTCCTCCCCCTCTCTCCTCTATTGAATTATCGAACCAATCCTAGCATCACTGAACCACCAACGTTATGGCAAGCTAGCAAGCTCATACCATGTCTAGTTCAGAACTCAGAATATATGAAAGTATGGAAGACATTCATTGTATCAAGATACCAAATTGTTATGAATTTGTGTATGAACTTAATGATACAATGGTACAATGACTGCTTGCTTGCATGCACAAGTACTCTTCATGACTATTCCCTGATCACATGACTTCCCTCATTCCCTTCACATTGTCACAACTTCACACCTTCACATTGATCACATCTCTTATCTTTCTTCACTTTCTTCATGACATCACTGATCACTCTTCCATTCCGATCACCTCACCCCTTTCATCTCTGCCTTTCTCTCCGATTGGTATGATCACTTATCGAGATTGCATCTCGATCATGACCCTGCAAGATCCTAGATGGATTTCTGCCACGATCTCCCTTCCTGATCATCACATCTTGTGATCGATCATCCCCTTAACCCTAGTTTCTGCAATTTATCTTCATTTTGTTCCATTCTATAGAAGAACTGCCTAATGTTTCCCTCATGAACTCTTCCCTTTAATCTAGTTATCCAATAGCACTAATCATGTATACCCTAGACCCTAGTGTACAGCATGGTTTGTGCATGATCCTGTAACATATAAGTAGTGGGGTTATGAGTAGGGCTATTCCCCCAGCCTAATCCACTTGTTTCCTCACATCCTACCCTGCCTAATAAGGTGGCCTAGTGACAACAGTACAAGTAAAGGATGTTATTCACCTAGCTCTTTTCACTGAGCCCTAGAAGTGAGACGTCTGGAGATAAAGCCAACTCCCCTCCTCCCTTCTTATTGTTTCATCGTATCCTCGTAACACCAAACCGCCAACACAAGGCCTACAAGCCAACTTGTTCAACCGCTAGTACAGAACCCAGTATCTAGAAGAATGGAAGACATTCATTGTACCAAGAACTAATCCAGAAACTATCAAAGATCACGTGACATAGTCCTTTATCATTCCGACTACTGATGTTATACCTGCGACCTCAAGAGGCTATCATTGCCATGCAGGTCTTATGTTATTATAGAAAACCAAACCAGTAATTTAAGCCATATATTGAGGGTCATCATATCAGCACAGACCTCACATATCTATAGTGACACTGGCTTCGTTCTTAAGAATGGCAACCTGGTAACAGCCATGCGATTACCCAAGGCTCAGAACCCTTGCCCCAAGAGCTGAACATGATTATGCTACACATGTTAGGTTGTAGTATTAGGAGGAAGACAGAACATCGTTGCAAGAGTATGGTGTTATCAAGGACTTGCAAGAGTAGTCCTGGAGTTCCTATATGAAGATGTCCCTACCTTAGTCCTCTCCTTATTCTGTTCCTCCATTCCTGCTGTTCAGCACTCTTCTTATTCAGACATTATCTCAAAAGACTCATCATATTGATCCCTGGTCGTCTGCCAGATAGTTAGATTGTGGTTGGGTAGATGGAACTCTTCGGTTCTGCAACACAAATCAGAGACTATTAAAGAACCATATAACAAGAAACCCTTATCATAATGTTTCTCAATGTTATACCTGTGATATATAGAAGCTCTCACTGCTGTTGCATCTTATCATATTAGTTTCATCATTTCCAGATAACTTAAGCCACTAGTAACATCACACTCCTAGTTGGGACATACATTGGGGTTATCAGAACAAACCCACATATCTATGGTGACACTGCCCTCATTTTTAAGAATGACAACCTGGTCAACAATTAAGCAATTATCCAAGGCTCAAAACCCTTGCCCCAAGAGCCAAACATGATTACACTACATATATTAGGTTGTAGTGTTAAAAGGAAAACAAAACCTAGTTGCAAGAGTACTAGCATTATCAAGGACTTGCAAAAGTAGTCCTAGAGTTTATACCTAAAGATGTCCCTACTGCAGTCCTCTCCTTATTCTGATCCCCCATTCCTGCTGTTCTAGCACTCTCTTTATCCAGACTTCTCATCTCAAGGATTCATCATTCATTCCTGGTCATCTGCCAGATTGGTTGGGTTAGTTGGCTGAGTAGCATATCTCTTCAAATCTACAACATGTCACACCAAAACTGATCCCTTTGCCCTGGACATTCTTAATTATTTTGACCCCTCCACACCTCTCCATTTCCACCTCTGATTGGGGGTGTTCAACTTCCAAAATGGCCTGTTAACCTACAACTGCCACCTCTTCATACCCCCCAACCTCTGTATATAAGTACTATAATGCACACATGATCACAAGTCTGCTGGCCACCCAGGGATCCAAAAAACACTGGTGCTAGTCACTCAACACTACTGGTGGCCTGGGCTAGCCACATTTGTGCACTGCTACATTCACCATTGCCTAGTTTGCCAAGCCAACAAGACCAATACCCACCCCACAACCACTCCTCTGCTCCCTATCATGTCCTCTGCTGTTCACTTCTTTCAACAGATCAGTTGCAACCTTATCACCAATCTGCCCCTCTCCTGCAGATTCAATGCCCTCATGGTCATGGTCAACCATGGGCTTACTAAGGGGGTGATTCTCTACCCTATCACAAAGACTGCCTTTGCTGCTAATATCACAGCTCTTTTCTTTGAATCCATGTATAGACAATTCAGTCTATATTACAAAATCATCTCAGATAGGGGCCCCCAATTTGCATCAAGCTTTGCCAGAGCACTAGAAAAACTCTTGAAATACAATCTCACCCTCTCCACAGCCTACCATTCACAAACTGATGGCCAAACTGAACATGTAAATCAAGAAATCAAAACATACCTCTGTATTTACTGTGGAAACCACTCTACTAGCTGGACTGAATCCATCACCCATGCAGAATTTGCACACAACCATTGCCCTCACTCAATCATGAGGAAATCTCCCTTTTTCCTTCTCATGGGTTTCAAACCCAAACCACTTCCTGATATACCACTAACATCTGATAATCCCTCCACAGATAACTGTGTTAAGCAACTAATCCATGATAAAAATGAAGCCATAGCAGCCCATGATCTTGCCAGGATGCAAATGCAAACCCACAAACAAGTTCAATACAAACCCTTCAAGAAAGGGGATAAAGTGTGGCTCAAAGCTATGAATCTGAAGTGGAAGGTCGCCAACCCCAAATTCACAGCAAAAAGGAAAGGTCTCTTTGTTATCACCATTGTAATCTCCCCTATTGTCTTTAAACTCCACTTATCCAAAACCTGGAAAATACATCTGATTTTTCATGCTTCTCTTCTCTCCCCTTTTAGATCAGACAAAGCTCCACCCATGCCACCTGTCCCTGAATTAATAGACAGAGAGGAAGAATACAAAATCAAGAAAATAGTACAACACTGCAGAATGCCATCCACCTGTTCCTATCTCATCCGCTGGAAGGGATATAGCCTCAAGAATGACTCATGGGTCTCAGAAGGGGATCTATCCCATGCCCAACAACTCCTCACCAATTATAAGAGACAACACTGTCTTTAATTCCACCCTTACTTCTCTTTCTCCCTCTCTCACCATATTCTATTCACTAGCCTGCCAATATGCCCTTATGTTCCTCTCCCATGCTACCACTGAAAACCACATTTCCAACAACGATGTTGCAACCCCAGTTGTCCATTCACAAACAGAACTTCTCTAGTCTGGAAAGGATGCTGATATGTCACCACTATATATTTCTTCTGCAATGAACTCTTCACCTTCATCCTATGTCTCCCCTTATGAGAAGAAGACAAACCCTTTTATTAATCATAATCTTAACAATGCTTCAAGAAGTGGAGTGCTTTTGGTAGACTTACCCCTCTATGCCCACAGGATGCAAGAAGGCAGGCATGACATCAACTATGCCCTCTGTGTACAAGCTTTCATCCAGGATGCCTGCCTCTCTGTACCCATTGAGGCTCACCTTGACATGGGATCTCCCCTATAATCATTGTACACTACATTCCTAGCTCTCCAACACCTATGCACAGGTACCATGCATACCCATGATAACTCCAATGCTATGTGCACCTTCCTCATTTCTGTCATAAGCTTAGTCACCATCTCTTTAGAAAACTCCCTCCTAGAGATGGCGTACCAGATGGAATTCAAAGAGTTCCTAGATGGATTGGACAAATATCTTCATAACCTACCCACATCCACAGAGTCTTTGATCCTCATCTCCTCTCCCTTGGCCTCCTCCACCCCACTTTCATTCAATGAAATGATGATTGTCAAATGACTGGAGACCTACTGGACCAGAGCTCAAGAACATGTAGTCCTACCCTCATCCCACCTGCAATACAGCAAAGCCTGTTTCCAGTACCATCACCTTGGGCATATAAGGGTAAACTGCTCAGTCTATCAGTGCTCCTTCTACATGTTGTGAAGGCCAGGCCACTCCCAAGAACAGTGTTCCCTTCACAGAGCCACCATATTACCTGTAGATTGCACTACCATCTGATCCCCACCACTGTCACTATCTATGTCCTCCCATGATTCCTCCAATCCTCCA
This sequence comes from Singerocomus rubriflavus, assembly GCA_038088835.1. Lineage (NCBI taxonomy): Eukaryota > Fungi > Basidiomycota > Agaricomycetes > Boletales > Boletaceae > Singerocomus > Singerocomus rubriflavus. The sequence goes on along the minus strand of JBBPJS010000468.1, from coordinate 7,526 downwards.
TCCATATGCAGCTCCCCTATCAGATGCACCAATAGGCACCATGGTCACCCTTGCCCTTGACCTTATGTTCCTATGCTCCATAATGCTCCCCCATCATAATTCATAGACACCCCCACTATGCAGGATGACATTGTTGAGTATGGTGATGATATCTACAATAATATTGCATATGGCAATATGACAGGCTCTCCCATTCATGAATCTGCCAGCTACAGTTGGGCATAAAAAATACTCATGCAGTCACTTACAATCCTAAAAAGGGGATATTGTTACATTTTTCTCCTACTTTCTCATTGCTTATACTATCAAAGGGGCTTCACCCACAGACATTACACAGCTAGATGTTACCCCATCTAACTGGAAACCCTATGTGTACCTTTTCAACCTTTGTTTCTTATAGTGCTGACTTCTTTATTCCCACTGTTGTCATAGTTGATGCTTCTTCTTCTGCTCTTTCATTTCATGCATCACATAACCTCTTTAGTCAGCACTTCTTATATTTATCATTGCTCTACTTTAGCCATAGGCTACCTCTTTGCTGGGTCCTCCCCATGCCACCTCTAATACATGGTCTGTGCTCTGATCTGACCCTATATATATCAGTGGTATGCTATAGGCATTACTTAGCTTTTGTCTCCCTTGTACAATCTGCCTATACACTGTATCATTGAAGCAATCTTATTGCTTAACCTCCTTTGTGTCCTGCAAGTGTTCCAACTGCTTGAACAGCTTGCCCACTTCATCATAAGACCACTACATATAGCTGTCTTAATACTTATACATCTACTCATCATATTAAGCTACAGTTAAAAGGGCTACATGTTATCTTGACCAAGAAAGCATGTAACACTAGACTACTGAGCCTAGAAACTGCAGAGCATAATGACATGATCTTAGATTAAACTGCTAAAAGGGCCATCTTCTTCTTCAACTCTAATTTCTGCTTCTTATACTTCTTTAGCTTTTCCTCAGTTTTCTTGATTTTACTATTAATCTTTCCTAACCTCTCTTCTTCTTGTCTCTTGAAATACTTGTTAACAATGGGTGAGAAGTGCTTGGCTAAGCACCAGTCAATCCAATTATTGGTAATAGCAGGTTTGGATAACATGTAGTTGTGAACCTATGTAAGATCTTGTGAAGTGATGTTGTTGTTGTAGTTCAAATAGTCATATAGACCAAATGGAATGGAAGATAGATCACATAAGAGTGGGCAAAGGGGACCCCAGATGTGGGGGTTACAAGCAGGTAGATTGGTGTAAGGTCCAGCTACAACATGTGACATAGCACATTCTTTGTCTGGTAATGAATACTGGGCATACAAGCCAAGCTCAATGTCCTTGAAAACCTGTGGGTGGTCATTTGGGTCAACAGAGTGGCTGTGGGAATGAGGAGGGTACTGGAGCAAAGGGGTAGTAGACACTAAATCACAATGAAGATCAGGCACATAAGCAGTCTAATCCAAGTATTGCACTTTCTAGAAAACAACTATACTTCTGGCTTTACAAGAACAAGAGCTTGAAGCGATGCAGACACCATGCAGGGTCTTGCCACAAAAACCACAAAAACACACAGATATTAGGATGAGAAAAGTAGTGGTAAGGATAAGGAGTAATATCCTTAAGAGAAGGTAAATAACCAAGTGGATTAGACTAAGTGTTACAAATTGTGTATGATACTTAGTACTATGACTGCACACTTGCATTGCACAAGTACTTCTTCATGACCAATCCCTGATCATATAACCTCATCCATCCCTTCACACCTTCACACATTCACTCTGTTACATTATCACATCATCACATTTCTCTACCTTTACATCATCACAACCTCACCAATCAATCTTCCATTCCAATTATGATCACCTTACCTCTTTCATATCCATTGTTTCCTCCGATCAGTATGATCACTCATCAGAATCTTATCTTGATCACAAACCCTACAAGATTCTATATGGATCTCTGCCATGATCACATTCCTCAATCATCACATCTTGTGATTGATCATTCCCTTTACCCTAGTCCCTGCAGTTCATCTCTGCTTTGTTTCATTTCTCAGAAGAACTGTCTAATGTTTCCCTCATGGATGTAAAAGAACCAACACCTAGAAGATGGTCTCAGGCAGGGCCAGAGCAGTGGATCTAGGATACAAGTCTGTAAGGACTCCAGTCAACATTGTATGAGACTGAATTAATATCTACCTAGAGTACAAGTCTATAAGGACTAAAATACATAAGTAGGTATTGTGTGTAGTGTTACGTATTGCCTTGGGCAAGACAACACGTAGCCCTTGAGACAAAGCGGGACATTGAGTAATATGACGAGGGGTTTCAAGAGACATAGCTCGATGCTATCTCTTGAGGTTATGTCTTGCTGCTTGAGCTTAAGACATGCAGAGGTTACGAGTGAGACAGCAACTAGATTGCTGGAAATACTGTGTACTAGGCGAGTACAAGGGAGACAAAAGCTAGAGTACTACTGATGTGGGTATGGAAGTATATATACTAATACAGAGACGCACGGACCATGGTTAAGAACTGGTGTGGGAGCCAGCCCAGTGGGTGTCACGCAATACTCGTGGTAAAGGAGTCAAGACAAGAGTGGATGCAGTTAGTCAAGTGATACACAGAAATGAAGAACAGAAGACAAAGTATCACTTGATTGGAAGAAGTAGAAACACACTGGGAAGGGCGGCCCACCAGTGTACAGAAATGAAGAGCAGAAGGCAAAACACCAGTGGTGTAAGAGTCTAGGGTGAAGACCAGCATGTGTGAAATGTAGAAAGAAGGCATAGGGTTACTGGTAGATGTGGTAGTGTCTACCAGCTTAGTGTCTATTGGTTGAAAAGGAAAAAGAAACGTAACATGTAGTGTATAGCAATGGCTTACCTCCAGTTGACGTTGTATGAGACTGGAGGAAAGCATAGCCGGTGGCCATATGTTAATTGGTACTACTGTCCCAATATGGTAATTGTACTGTGAATGTTTGCAGGTGTTGTACTAGAATGGGATGATCTCCAACACACCCCCTCAGACCAGTACTAGTAAGAAACAAGTAAGCATGTTCTCATGTGGTTTGTATGTGAGTGGTTTTGTAAGTCCATCAGCAAGCATGCTGTCTATTGGTACATGTGTGATTTTGAAGGTTCCATCTTCAACTCATTCACATATGAGATGGTATTGAGTTCCTATATGATGACTTCAGCCATGAAAACAGGCTTCTCATGCAAGTGCAATGGTGGCAGTATTGTTAGAGAATAGGTCAGTGGGAGGGAGGTCTTCTCTGCCATACATTTTGATGTCATGGGTGAGGTAGCATAGCCACAGGCTTTATTTGGTGCAGTGTGTAAGTGTGACATATTCAGCTTCATAGGATGAGGCAGTGACATTGCTCTGTTTTTTGCTGTTCCATGACACCACTGCATCACCTAGTTGGAAGGTGTAGCCTGAGGTTGAGTGGTGGTTGTCAGGGTTACATGCGAAGCTCACATCTGTGTATCCAATGAGTATATTGGGATTCTTGTTGGAGACCTTGCCCAGTGTTAGTGTGAGATCATGTGTCCTCTGGAGGTACTTGAAAATGCAGATGAGTGCTTTTCAGTGGGGTTTACTGAGGTTTGCACTGTATTGGCTAAGTAGGCTGGTGGCGAATGCCAGATCAGGGTGTGAGATGATGGATAGCCATGTGATGCCATCAAGAGCTTCTCGGTATAGGTATTGAGCCATTTTAGTCTTCTTGTCATCTGTTTGTGGGCAGTCAGCTTTTGTCAAGGTAGTGCTGGGGTCGAGTGGGGTAGAGATAGGGTTACAGATATCCATCCAGAAGTGTTTGAGTAGTGCTTCTGCATACTGGGTCTGTGACAGTGTGACTTGGTGGTTTTTGCAATTGTCAGTGAGTTTAATGCCCATAAGCCAATTTGGGTCTTCTTTCTTCATTTCAAAGAGGCTATGAAGGAGTTGATGGGTTTCAGTGAGCATTGTCTTGAAGTTTGCAACTGTAAGTGCATTGTCAATGTGAATGGCAGTGATGGCTGTGTTATTGCCAGAGTAATGGATGTAGACAGTAGGTGTTGAGTGATCAGAGAAACACTATAACAACCCTGCCTATATCCATCACCATAACCCGTCGGGCGATCTGGCATCACCAAGAGAATCCTTGAGCAGTCGTGGAAGAGAGAATGCTTGAACAGCGAGAGGAAGTCGGAAGTGAGGAAAGGGTGATCTACAACACCTTGACGAACTATTGCATTGTCAGTATAGCAACGGACTATTGCACCGTGCTCGCATCCTCCTAATATTAGCACCTAAGAGACTGGCATAATCGTAGTCGACCCTTGGGGCAAGGATTCCAGGTCTTGGGTAATCGCATGGCTATCTCCAGGTTGCCATCCTTGAAAGCTGGTCAGGGGTGCCACCCCATACCTGTTATGACATCACCATCATGCCTTGTACTTTGTGTTAGCAAGTGCATGAATGACTCTCCCAGCGTACTCTGTGTTAGCATTGGGCACAATCACATGACCTGCAGGTCACATGACTTCTCTTTCCCTGATCATGTGACTACTCCATCCCTTCACATATTCACGCCTTCACCCATCACATGTATCACATCTTCACACTCTTCACCTCTTCACGATCTTCATGATCTCACACCGATCATCTTAGATTCCTCCACATCCTCAAGGTGTCCTCACCTTTCTCATCTCCGCCCTTACCATCCAATCAGTACAATCCCTTATCGAGATTCTCAATCTCGATCACAACCCTGCAGAATCTTGATGATCTCTGCCATGATCACCATTCCAGATCTTTCACATCTTGTGATTGATCTTCCATTTACATTACTCCCTGCAACTTCATCTCCACTTCTTCCATTCTGATAGATGAGTTGCCTAACCTTTTACTCATGGACTAAACCCTTTACCTTATCTTCCAATAGCATTAATAGTGTATACCCTAGATAGTAAGTCACAGCTTGGTCTGTGCACTCTCCTGTACCATATATAAGGGGTTGTGCAAGGGCTGTTATTCCCCAGCCAAATCCACTTGTTCACCTCTCCCACTCTGCCTTAACTGGTGGCCTGGTGATGTTTAAGGAACAGCAAGTAAAGAGGTAGCTATTCACCTGCCCAGTCTTTGAACTGCCCAGGAGTGAGGCATTGCCTGGATGCGGTCTCACTTATCCTCCTCTCCTTTTCTTCCCTCTCTGTGTGGTCATGCAAGCTCGAGACTTGGTCAAGATAATGTCATGGTCAAAACAACTCATAGCAACATTCTTTGTGGTATTGTCCTCTCTTTGTGAGGGACACTAACAATGATAGAAATTCTATGTGATACAACCTTATCGCAAGGCTCTGTGGATGTTATACCTGCGGGTTGCATAGGTGTATGCTGCTGGCTTCCCTTATCATATTGATATTATTTATAGTTGTTCCTCCTTGGCTGCAGCCTTGGAGATGATACCGTTGGGTGCTGTGTAAAACGCCCTGGTATGGGGTGGCACCCCTAACCAGCTTTCAAGGATGGCAACCTGGAGATAGCCACATGATTGCCCAAGACCTGGACTCCTCGCCTCAAGGGTCGTCAATGATTATGCCAGTCTCTTAGATGCTGGTATTAGGAGGATGCGAGCACAGTGCAATAGTCCATTGCTATACTGACGATGCAATAGTTCATCAAGGTGTTGAAGATCACCCTTTCTTCATTTTCGACTTTCCCTTGCTGTTCAAGCATTCTCTCCTCTGGACTTTCTTTAGGATTCAGTTGTTGATGCTAGATCACCCAACAGGTTATGGTGATAGAAGATAGGCAGGGTTGTATTAGTGTTTCTCTGGTCATTCAACAGGATCGTGCACAGACCAAGCTATGATGAGGATCTAGGGTATAACGGGATTAATGCTATAGGCTAGTAAGATAAAGGGAAGAGTCCATAAGGTAAACATTAGGCATTTATATGAAGTGGGAATATGAAGAGCGGATATGAATGCAGGGAATAGAATGGAAGGGAAGACCGATCACAAGATGTGACTGATCAGAAAGGGGGATTGTGGCAGAGATCCATCTAGAATCTTGCAGGGTTCATGATCAAGATGCAATCTCGATTGGTGACCATACCGATCGGATGGTAAAGGCAGAGATGAAGGAAAGGGATCGAGATCAAAATGGAAGATTAATCAGTGATGTTGTGATGAGTGAAGGAAGAGGATAGTGATGATGTGAAGATGTGACAGGGTGAAGATGTGAAGGTGTGAAGGGACAGAAGTGGTCATGTGACCAGGGAGAGGTCATGAGAAGTACTCGTGCAATGCATGCATGCAGTCATAGTACTAAGTATCATACATAATTCGTAACAGGAGGTGGGAGGGCCTGGGCAATCAAGCAATTATTGATGGAAGGTAGCACTTGAAGGCCAACTCAAAAATGAATATCAAGATATTATAAGACCTCTTGAATTCCCAGAGTTCCATACTTTTAGAGCATAAGAGATAAAAGTCCTGTGTATGGCCAGAAGGGGATAACAGATCACATTTCTTCAGGGAGAAATGATAGATGAGAGAAGGAAGGTTTGAGGGAATTTTGCCAAACCTGTAAACCAAGCAAGAAAAGGGAAGAGAAAATAATTTAGTGTTATGTCCAGGACAATTGCATGCAGGGTGGGTGGATGGAGGGATCTGGAGCATGGTATCAGAGCAAAGTTGGTAAGACCAATGAATTGGAATCTGTGAAAAGGGAGAAAAGAGCAGTTTTATATTATGCTTAGAATTTAAACACTTTATAATTATATTGAGGACTAAAGCACTTTATAGTCATACTAAGGACTTTGAATACTTCATTACCAGAGACCACGGTATTCCTGGACAGCATCTCTATTGATTTCATAAACAATTCCATAGTTTAAGTCTTTGGCTAGACTGATGCTTTCTTTATAGTCTTTAGCTAGACTGGGAGGTCAGAATAGATCTTGAATAGAGAACTTGTTTGAATGCTTCTTTTCTTCTTGATCTAAACTTCAATGGCAGCTTTTCTATATTCTTGGGAGTAGAACTTCATGTGTACTACTTCTCATTAGGCTTCACCAATTGACTGGTTACTACTTCCTTTTGAGCTTCAACAGTTTGTTTGAGGAGGAAAGGATGAGATGGCTTCTAGAAGGTGTGGGGACACAGGATACTTTTTCTTTTCTTGATTAGGCTTAACTTGAAAAGAGCCTCACAGCAACAGTGACTGGAATAACTTCTTCTTGTCTTGCTTTATCTTGAAAATACTTTTCCCTTAATCTATAGGCAAAAGAAAAAATGGTGATTTCTTAAATATGCTTTAGAAAAATACCAAAGATCTAGAGGAAGCACTTAGTGGTGGCAGAGGATACTGCTGAATACTTGACCATGCCAACTTGTGCAAGAGATAGTTTATAGTCTTTTCAGACTCTAGGCAGTTTATCATCATACTGGACTAGATAGATTAAAGTCATTTCAGACTAATCATAGTTTATAGTCATTGCAGACTATATGAAAAGCTTTGATGTTATCTC
>JBBPJS010000467.1:0-16397 GCA_038088835.1 Singerocomus rubriflavus | reverse complement strand
CCCTACACGACGCGCCTCCGAGCTCCACCCCCCCAGCGCAACCCGCCGCACAGAGCGACCCCACCACCCGCCAAACACACCCCCCACCCCCGCCTCCCCGCGAAAACCTCACCCAGCACCACATGCTGCAGACCCGGACGACTTTTCTCGTCGTCTCAAGATATCCACCTCCCATCGTCAACCGCAGCAGCACAACAAGCTCTACAACCCCGATACAGACCCGATACCTCTCCGTCGCATACACGACCCAGAACCCGCCTCTGATGCAACCAGCAGCTCCTGCCCATCCCGCAACCCCACCCCTTCCCATCAACGTCTCTTTGACCACCGCAAGGACGACCCCGTCCGTTTCGCCGTCCTCGCTCGCCCTTCCGCCACTACAAAGTCCACGCCCGTTCAAAAACCCTCTGCCGACCATGTGTCTGCCTCCTCCACCTCTTCTTATGCCCATTCCATGGCCTCTTCCAGTTTCACACTCTCTTCCGGCACAACCGACAATTCCTCCGCCTCTTCTGCACTGTTCGACGCAAGGCCCCGTGAGGAGCCCGGAAACAACGCGTTCGCAGTACAGCTCAAGAAGTTATATCGCAGCATCTCCGCGTTAGAGTCGAAAATTCTCGCAGAAGACACTGATGATAACCCCGACGATTCCCGCATCCTCTTGCACGCTCGTGCCCGCGATGTGTCCGACGAAGAGCTCGAGCAGCAAAAGTGGCTCAAATTGATATCAGACCATAAACGGTAACATTTTTCATCATTCACATCATGTGCCCACCTTTTTTCTCATCTCTCGTTTTCCAGACTAGCTGAGATGATGCACAATCTTATGGAGATATCCCTCGCCCCTTCCGTACCAGCATCCTTGCGCGTCATCCCCACAAAGTATAACATCATCATTAGACTCTGGACACATGCCTTCCACAAGCTCCTCGAGGCTCTCCGTCGTGCTTCGTTTGCTTCCCCACTTGCACTGGAGCATCTCCAAGATTTCATCTATTTCGCTTATACCTTTTACACCGGCTTGCTCGAGGAACCCATTCTCAAGTCCTTCCGCGCAGGTTGGCTTGAAGCCCTCGGTGACCTGGCACGCTATCGTATGGCCGTCGCCGCCATGGTCACCAGTAACCAGCTTGTCGGTACTGCCCTCACCGTAGACGCCATCTCTCAGGCAAACGCCGAGTCCTGTGACAATGCCAGTGATGATAAGAAGAGCAAGTCGCTGATCAGCGTCAGGTCGTCTTCTTACCGACCCGCAGTACGAATCGATGACTCCCCTACTCCGAGCGTCGGTGTCGTCGCCGCGCGCATGATGCAAGTCGAGCCCGACAAGGAACGCTGGCGGTGCATCGCAAAGGAGTGGTATGCTCAAGGCATCGCAGACACCCCTGGTGCAGGGAAACTCCATCACCACCTCGGCCTCCTCAGCCGTGAAGTCGAAAACGAGGAGCTCCGCGCAGTTTACCACTTTGTGAAAAGGTCTGTGGGCACCTCGGCCCGTTTCCCGCTTGACACTGATCCCATCCGATCATTAGCATGACCACTATTCACCCATTCACCACATCGCGAGAATCTGTCCTTCCCATATGGTCATCGACAGCTCAGTCTCGTCGTTCCCAGCCAGATGCGACAGTTCCAGAATTATTTGTCCTCCTCCATGGAATGCTCTTCACCAATATTGAGCTTGACGACTTTGCGCCCACTCTCTCCCGCTTCCTCGAACGCCTTGAAATCGAAGGCGCCCAAGAACGCGAATGGATCATGATGGCAGTGATCAACATCGGTGCCGTCATGGAATATGGTCGACCTGGTAGTATCCTGCGTAAGATGGGTGGTGCGGGCACTCGTGATCCTTCATCGGCAACACCCTTTCGGGTCTTTGCAAAGCGAAATACACTCGCTCAACCTGAGGAGGATACGGAAGAGAAGCGGATGGATGTGGACGATGACGCACCGAAATCCGATCCCTTGCAGACGCAAACTTCCCCGATGTTGTCAGACAGCCCGCTACCTTTGGAACTCTCGCAATCGTTCAAGTACGCCATGCAGCTCGCATTTACAATGCTTTCCTTTGTGCTCCGCAGCCCGACGCGCAAAGCTTCGCCATTTGCCAAGCCCACTCTAAATCCCTATCTCACCGTCTTCCTCACGTTCCTGACTACCATCAGCAGACACCTCGAGACACTCGCCATCCTAGAGCGGTTCATTCCGTGGGAAGATTTGGCATCACTCTTCACTTCGATCCCGAAGAATGTACATAATGCTCAGGGACTACATGTTCCCGTTCCCAGCGGTGCAGAGCGCTGGGCGATGCTCACGAGTGGCTGTGCTCCGCCTCTCCCAGAAGACTGGTGTATGCGTGGGATGGAATGGGTCGGTCGCAAGGTGTTTGAACGTGGGTACTGGAAGAGTGGGGAAGATCGTCGCGTGGAGATCGAGGTGTTGGATACAGAGGAAGGCAATCAGCTAACCGATGGCATCATCGAGGACGAGGTCGAAGACGAAGACGGCCGTGAATCGAAGAATGGGACCGTGCGGCGATGGTCCAGGGTTGTGCGCAGTGCAATCAACTTGGCCGGGCTCGTCGACGGTTTTACGTGGATCGAAGGGACGCGTGAATGGAAAGTGGATGGCGTGTTGGAGGCAAAGGTACGCAGATGGAGAGACGAGGATCGTCACGAACGTGAACAAGAGGAAATTCGACGTAGAAATCGGAGGTGGACCGATGAGGCGATGGACATTGATGGCGATGATGTGGAGGTGGATGAATCCTCGGAAGGTGAGGATGATGAAGAGGACTCGGAGGAAATTAAAGCACTCAAGGTAAGAGACATCGAATCTCTGACTGGTCGACGTTGGTTTATATGCTTGCAGGCACGGCGGCGGTATCTGCGATCCCTGCTTGCGTCTGCTCAACGACCGCCGCTCTCTTGCTCTCCTACGCGGCGCTCGAAACGGCATCCACGTCGGCCTGTTGTGTCTGCGCCGACGCTCAACATCGTCCCTGGCTACAGTGTTCTCGTGCTGGACACGAACATTCTTTTGTCGTCACTATCTATGGTTGCCTCGACTGTCGAGTCACTTCGATGGACTGTCGTTATCCCTGTTCCTGTTATCATGGAACTTGATGGACTCTGCTCCAACGCATCCCAGCTCGGCGAGGCCGCGCAGGAGGCCGTCACTTTTATCACCTCTCACATCCGGTCGCACGCAACCTCACTCAAGGTTCAGACATCCAAGGGCAACTATCTTACGTCTCTGAGCGTCCGAACCGAACAGGTCGAGTTTTCTGGCGAAGAATCTTGGGATCGATGTATGGACGATCTCATCCTCAAGGCTGCCATCTGGCAAGACGAGCATTGGATCGATCGATCGGCACTTCTCAAAGGCGCTGCAGTCTCGCGAGATGCGAACAGTGCCATCAAGGTCGTACTTCTCACTCTGGATCGTAATCGTGAGTCGTTTTTTTTTTGCTCGTGGTTTCTTACGTTTTGACCTCATGGCGTCGTTGCCTTTAGTGCGGCTCAAGGCTCGCTCACGGCAACTACCTGCAGCAGGTGAGAAGGACATGGCTGCCATCCTCGCTTGTGGGACGTAACAGGGACGTCTGGTGACTTTGAATTTACTCTCCTTTTCGTTTTTCGATTCCTCCACGATCTATTCTGCTGGGGAACGCACAAAGATGCTGCGTCGTGGTGGTATACTCGGACAGGTAAACTCTACCCATGGCACGCCGAGAGGCGGTATTGTGGTCAGTGTTGCAAATCACGACGGGGCTTTTGAGATCTTATGTTATTGACTCTCTTGCACAATACCCCATTTTCATTGCATCACGTACCATTCTTGTATGTTGTTAAGCGTTGTAAAGCAACATTAAATCTATTGTCGATTTGTTGCAAGGCCCGTGTCACAGGTGAAAGCTGGAGCACAATTCCATGTCTATCATACACGACGTTTTGACGCAGGGGATCTACCCATCTACTTCTACTCGTAGATCATGCTTTCCTGGGTGAGGCGATACTGGAGAGTTCCTTCAGGGAACCACCTAGCGAACATGGTGAGTGCCCTGCGTCGACACTGGTGATAAAAACGACGTACAACGCAATCTCCCTCTCGGCGCTCTCGACAGAATCGGAGCCATGGCATATGTTACGGCCGACAGCAAGGGCAAAGTCGCCACGGATCGTCCCTGAGGAAGCACGTTCAACGACGGCCACACCGAGACAGAGACAACACACCCGGTTGTGAAGCGAGGGGGTTGGTAGCACCAAGCATAGCGCGGCCCGTTTTGACGGCATCGAGGCCCTCAAAGACCATGCAGAACACGGGGCCGGTCTGCATGTACGTGATCAGGCCAGGGAAGAAGGGCTTTTCCCTGAGATCGGCGTAGTCTGTGTGTGGTGAGAAGTTGACTGAGAGGAAGAGGGAGATATAACTACGTTGTTCGAGATGGGCCTGAGATGGGAGGGCGAGCTTGGCGGCGATGAGCTTGAAGCCGCGTTTTTCGAAACGGGTGACGATCTCGCCGACGAGACCGCGATCAACGCCGTCGGGCTAGTTGGGGATGGGATGATTTTTCGTTGGAAGTAAAGAAATGTTAGGATACCTTGACCATGATATAGGTGCGTTCGTTGACGTTGGCTGTTGCGGGCATCGTCTGCGATGGTATCGTGCAAAGCGTCTTTTTGCTCGTATTTGATCTTATCACTGAATTATATATATATATCTGAACACAAATATGTACAAATATGATACCCCGGGCGGTCCCGCTTCTGGCCAAGTTGCAAAAGAAAAAAACAAACCCGTCGAACAGAATGAACGCGCTCGGACCATCCCTCGCGCCCTACGTCCGCTCATCCCGCTCGCTCAAGAGGCTCGTCACCCCCGTCGCTCACTGGTATGCCGACCTGATGGGTTACCGCCGGATGGGCCTCAAGTACGACGACCTCCGTACGTGCTTTTCCTCGTTCCGTTGCGCCTCTGACTTGACCGCTCTCGAATAAACAGAAATGGAGGAACTCCCTGAAGTACAGAGAGTGCGTCACGCTCGTATCAGTAGACTGTCTGATTCTGACACCGTTTAATGACAGGCCTTGGGGCGTCTGACGCCCCGTGAAGGATACGACCGTGCATACCGCATGAAAGTGGCTCTGCACCAGAGCGCTGTCCATAAAGACTTGCCAAAGGAGCAGTGGGTCTCGGCCAAAGACGTATGCGCAGCGCGATCCATTCCACCATTGTCCCTGATTCCTCGTCTGGTAGGATGTCCGCTACCTCAAACCACATATCGAGTCCGTCATTAAGGAGGACGAAGAGAGGGCCGCCTGGGACAACATGACTGTTCACCGAAAATAGATTTGTTGACTTGATGTAGACACCCCGACAAGTGATATCCATCCATAATGCCTCACCGTGCGCTGCTTTCCACTCTTTTCGTCGCAACGAGAGTTGGCAACTGGAACGTCTATTCATGATTACTCGGATACTACATTGAATCAACTCTATTACAACTCGAGGAATACAGCCATTTTACAAGGCCTTTTCAAGAGGAGAAACAACTTTTTCACCCTTGTAGAACTTGATCACTTTCTTGCCGACAGCAGCAATGTCTGCAGTCGGGACAGTCAGTTCAAGTCACAGATAAAAGTCGAGGTGCGTACTTGTACCAGTAATACCAAATTTCTCGTAAACCTTTTGGTATGGTCCCGATGCTCCCCACCCTGGCAAGCCGTATTGCTGCAGACCATCATGAGCATACACATATCCTCGGACACACTCGACACTTGCCTCGTGACTGTACTTTTGCCATCCAACGGTTGACAATGCTTCCAAGGACAAGATCGGAGCTCCACTCCTCAGGACGCTCAGCCTGTATTCCTTGTCCTGCCTGTCGAACACAGACCAGCACGGCAAGCTCACAACACGGACTTTGAGACCCTCATTTTTGAGCTTGCTGGCGGCCTCCAATGCGATCGGAACCTCGCTTCCACTGCTAACGATCGTCAGGTCCTCCTTGCCATCCACCTCATAGAGCACGTATCCACCGCGCACGGCTCTCTCAATGGTGGATCCCTCAAGGTTGGGGAGATTCTGACGGGAAAGCGAGAGTATCGAAGGTGTCTCCTTGCTTTGGATCGCAACCAAATAGGATGCAGAAGTCTCGTTACCGTCTGCAGGGCGCCAGAAATCGAGATTCGGAATAGCACGGAAGTGGGCACCAGTTTCAATAGGCTGGTGGGTTGGACCATCTTCACCAAGACCGATGGAATCGTGTGTTGCTGTGTCGGGTAGATAGATCAACAGACGGATACAGAGCAGAGGCGGAACACCACATACCAACCCAGATCACCTGGTGCTTGCTGAGCGCTGATAGTCTCACAGCGCCAGCAGCGTACGACACAAAGTTCTGCACCCAACTGAGGCAACAAACATGTCTGATTTTGCAACGATACGCACCAAGAAAGTCCCAACAAAAGGTATGATAGCGCCATATGCCACCAGGCCATTGGCAATTGCACCCATACCGTGCTCGCGGACACCATAGCGGATGTAGGTCCCCGAGTAACCTCCTAGACCACTGCCTGGAGGCTGGAAGTCGACGGTTCCCTTCACCTTGGTCAAATTACTGCCGGTCAGATCTGCCGAACCTCCCACGAGCTCTGGAAGCTTGGGAGTTATGGCAGTCAGAACAATCTCGGAGTACTTCCTGGAGGCCTGTGCGGCATCGCCAGGCTTGTACACGGGTAGTGACTTCTCCCACCCATCTGGAAGTTTTCCGGCAATCCGACGCGTGAGCTCTGCGTGCTCCTTTGGATAGGCCTTGCTATACTTGGCAAACAACGTTGTCCAAGCTGCCTCAAGTTCGGCGCCCCGACGGGCGGCTGCCCGATATACCGTGTATGTCTCACTAGGAACGTAGAAAGTCTGGTCTGGTGGGAAGTTAAATTTACTCTTGAGAGATTGGATATCGTCGGCCTTGAGGGCTGTGCGAGAGATCAGATCGGGCTAGGGGGAATAATCCAGCAATTCAGCCACGCACGAGAACCATGGACACCGTGAGTACCCTGTTGCTTAGAACCATACCCGATCGTCGTTCGGAGCCGGATAAGGGTGGGCTTGAACTTCTCGCGGCGAGCGGCTGCGATCGCGTTGTAGATTCCGTCGAGGTCGCTACCAAGGCCAGTTGGTTAAAAGGTGGGGATGAGATAGTCGAACATCACCTGTCGCCGTCTTCAACACGAAGAACTTGCCAGCCATATGACAAAAACCGCTGGCCAACGTCCTCGGTAAATGCAACAGCAGTATCGCCATCGATGGAAATATCTTCTCAAAAGGGGAGTACAAGGTGGCAAAGTGAGACAAAACTCAAACTCACGGTTGTCGTCGTAGATCTAGCAACCCTCATAAGTATTGTAGGGGGGGTCTCACGAACGTGAGATGTACGCACGACAATGAGGTTGCCCAGCTGCAGGTGTCCAGCAAGAGATGCAGCCTCACACGCAACACCTTCCATCAGACAGCCGTCTCCAGTGAAGACTAGATGACACGAGAATCAATGAACCGTCGGAATGACGTGTAAACGATACTTACCATATGTGTAATTATTTATAATATCAAAGTTATCACGGTTGTACACAGCACCAAGATGAGCCTGAGCCATGGCAAGGCCGACGCCGTTTGCAAAACCTTGACCAAGGGGACCAGTGGTGACCTCAATGCCTATACACAGATACTTGTCAGAATACAAGATAAGGAGTTCGGGATAGATTTGTGCTACCGTCGGTGTGGTGTGTCTCTGGATGGCCAGGAGTTAAAGAATCGATTTGTCTGAATGACTTGAGGTCGTCTAGGGACAGTTTATATCCAAGAAGGTGCAACAAGATGTATTGCAGAGCACAACTGTGTTGAATGACAGTTGATGATTGTGTCAGAGAAACTATGATAGTAGTACACTTACGCGTGTCTAGGATAATAAAATCAGTCATTGATGAGACAAAATGGGACGAAACACACCCATTGGAGAGCACGAAACGGTCACGGTTGAACCACTTGGAGCTGCTTGGGTTTGCATTGAAGAACCTAATACGCCCCTATGAGCGAGGAACAGGTGATGAGTACAGTATAATACTTACCTTGTGAAAAGTACATGGGCAACGGGAGCCATGCCCATGGGTGCACCTTGCAAGTGAGTCGTTGTCAGCGAGTAACATAGAGAATTCGTCGGGATGGGCGGCACTCACCCGGGTGTCCAGAGTTGGCCTTGCCGACGACATCCGCAGCGAGGGTGCGGATAGTCGCGATGCAGGTCACGTCTGTGAGACTGAAGAGGGCCATGAGTGATGATGGAAGGAGAGAAAGAAAAGATGACGAAGAGCGTCAGCCAATTAAATACATAACCGAGGCGTGTCTTGAGTGATCCACTAATTCAATTTCTCACACACACGCAGACCATTCATTCTCTTTACCACATGCACCCACAACTTTCCGACAAACGCGACGGTGAGTTTTGGTAGGCTCAGACAACTCAGAATTACCATCACCATCCCACAGTCTGCCAAGACTTCATCGAGGCTCTCAATCTCTGCCACATGAGCAGTTGGAGACGCTTGACTGGTGGCTGCAACGAACAAAAATCTGCCCTCATTCAGTGTCTCCGTATGGAGGTGAGTGCGCAAGCCACGCCGAGCGGATCACCTTGACGTCTGGCGCAGAGTCGTGAGCGTGCGAGCCGTAACCGTGCTGCTGCCAAAGAGCAACGGCTCAGAACCGAGCAAGTATGGAAAGAACTCCATACAGACGATTGATACATCCCCGTGACACAACTGTCAGACTTGCCTAGATCAAAACGTTCATCATATAACCCGATTCCTGCCGCTGTCTCCATGAAGGGATCCCTTGACAACTTCATTGAACCCTGGTAGGAGTAACCCTTAGCCAAGGGTGGCCCTGAAATGGCGTTTTCTTCTCCGCTGTGCATGACATCAGACCTTGATAGGAGTGGTATTTAACCTTGAACAATGCTATTCATGACATGCCTCTTCCTCTGTCGCTCACATCGCAGGCAATGGAAACTTTGGTTCAACCATCTCCCATAAAGCTACCTATCCCATCTCTCCGGACCAGTGAGAGCAAGGCCAACGACTATTCCTCACCTCTTGACTGCGAAATATCTGTGCCTGCTCCACCTGTTGACGATGTGCCTGATGGAGGATACGGCTGGGTAGTCGTCTCTGCTTGTAGTCTCATCTCGTATGGGCTCGTTCCGCAATTTAGATCATACTCAGTCATTTTGCCTGGTTCCAGGGCGTTCTATGTCGGTGGATTTTACTCATGGGGCGTTTTGCAAGCTGCCCTTGCAAACGAAAAGGCTGCACAAGACTCCACGCTCGCCTTTGTCGGTTCCTTAGCCGTGTCTTGGGTCGCATTGGGTGCTGTGCCCAACTCACGAGTACTTTACTGGCTTGGCACTCGAAGCGCGGCTGTGCTGGGCTGTTTCCTACTCGGGATTGGCCAAATCCTGAATAGCTTCAGTGCAAGAAATATCTGTGGACTCTTCTTTACTAACGGGATCGTCGTTGGTCTGGGAAATAGCTTGTGTTTCCTAGTACGTATCAATTTCTTTTGATTCATTTCTGTGAAGTAGACATTCGTCAGGCTTGCGGGACACTTCCTTCACAGTGGTTCAAGCAAAGACGAGGCCTCGCCAATGGTTTGGTCTTTGCTGGCGGTGGTCTCGGCGGTTGCGCCCAAAGCATCGTCATGCAGTTCCTTGTCGACAAACTCGGCATTTTATGGACATTTCGAATTATGGGATTGGTCACCCTCGCCACCACTGTACCAGCTGCTATGCTATTGAGGGAGCGCCACACCTACACAACTGCCAAGATTCAGTGGTACTGCCATTCTCCCGCATTGAGACCCTATTGGATTTAACGTTTCTCAGGTCATTACTCAAGGATCTCAAATTCGTCTTATTATACATTGGCTCTGGCATCGCGACATTTCCATTACTTGTTCCCCCGTTCTTCATACCGATGTATGCGTCATCACTCAGTATCTCAGGGAGACTGGGTTCGGTGCTTCTTGCTCTGTTCAATATCTCTTCCGCCGTTGGCCGTGTCGGATTGGGCCATTTCTGTGATGTTGTCGGTCCTCTCACCAGTCTATGCGTTGCCATCATTCTGAGCGGCATCAGCATGCTCGTGGTTTGGCCAGTATCTGACTCCCTTGCACCGTTCATTGTGTTCGTTCTCGTTAGTGGTTGTGGAAACGGTGGCTTTTTTGCCACTATGCCGACTGTCGTAGCGCACGTCTACGCTTCAAGTCCAAATGTCAGGGGCGCTTTTGCAATGGTCGTTACTTCTTGGTCATTCGGATACATGATGGTAAATACTGTGTAGATGCGTAAGCTCGCTGTCTGACTAATCCCTCCAACAGGGTGCGCCCATAGCTGGCTGGATCTTTGAATCTCATGGCGGCAGTGACGCAGGTCGAGCAGCATACCTACCTGCGATGTACTATGCGGGTGCCATGTCTCTGGCTGGTCTCGGATTCGTTCTTGGTGCTCGGCACATATTTAGTAGACGGTTTTTTGCTTTTGCCTAAATCCTCTTATATTGTCGTCGCGATGGATGGTGACCCAACTGAAACAAATGTTCCGTGCTCGATGTAAAGTATACAACGGAGGATCTACAGCACCCAAAGTATATAGAAAACACTAATCGTATTCCGTGTTACCCTATGCATGATCCGACCTTTGCCTGGCAGGAGAGAACAGTCCGCCAACGACGCTCGAGACTGTCTCTGTAATCTGACGTTGTTGGATCTGCGTGTGTTTGACAAGGAACAGGCGAACGTTGGTAGAGCTCCAAATCCCCAGAGGTGACATGCCATGAACGTAGACTTCTCCCCAGATTAATGAGGTCAGCCAGACGATAGAAGCGTCCGACCACTGATGAAACATTGGGTGACGTATAAATAACGTGAAATGACACACTAACCATAAACCTGCGAGAGTACACGTGGGGTTTCGGTGGAAGGACATCCACGAGTGTCACGCTTTGCAGGAAATCCGTGATCGCACTGGCAGTATTAGCCTTCTGACGACCAGCTTGTAGATCTTGGATCTTGGGTAAGAGCTCCGAAATGACTAACATCACAGTGTCAAGTGGAAGGCTGTCCGAGCATGAGCTTGGGAAGCAACTACAAAGGGAAGCACTTGCCCTTGTTGCCAGGAGGTGATCTGGCAGATGTATTTAGCACCCATTGCGTGTCACCGCAGAGACACTCACCCATTCCTGAGTGGGGACAAAACCGTTCCGTCCGATCCCAGCACTTGCGGTTCTCTCAGTGCTGTTATTTGCGTCTAGTGACAGCGACCGTTCTCTCATTTTCCCCCTGACTTTCTCAGAGCTTGGCGAAGCGACCGGATGTGAGACGGTGGGACCTTCCTCATCCGTTACATTTGGATCGTGTGACGACTCTGCTTCCCGATTAAGAGTCGCATCCTGTTGCTGCAACAGGCGAACTTTTTCGGCATGCGGGTCTCCACCCTCGAGGTCGTCCTCTGGGCGATTAAGCCCCTTCCTGTCGTGCTCTGTTTGTTCCTCTTTGGCAAGCTCGGCACGCTTGATCTCGCGCAGTGCTCGAGCCAGAGTGAAGGTGCCGAGTTCTTGGAATATTTTGTATGCAGTAAGGATCCCATACAATAGATTGGGGTTGTCGGACAAGTGATGAAATATTACCGAGTTAAATACCTCGAGCCTAAAGTCATTCG
Organism: Singerocomus rubriflavus; assembly: GCA_038088835.1. Classification (NCBI taxonomy): domain Eukaryota; kingdom Fungi; phylum Basidiomycota; class Agaricomycetes; order Boletales; family Boletaceae; genus Singerocomus; species Singerocomus rubriflavus. The sequence continues at coordinate 4,624 of JBBPJS010000467.1, read as the reverse complement.
TGAACAAATCTAGTAAGATCAATGGGGGTACCCACATAAAAAAGAGCAGCCTAGGGTGACTCTCGTCAGAAAGTAGAAAGCGCGGGTTTGAAAATGACTTGAACATCTGAATGAGCCTTGTCGATGAGACAACCGAAAGGTTCTTAAAGTACGGTGCAGCATTAGACAGAGCAATGATAAGTGCAGGATATAACGAGGTGAGCGTTCCAGAAGTTGTAGCTATCATCGAATATATTGCCTAGGTCGCCTTTAATGTCTATGATAAATCCTCTTCGGTTTGACATGACCCACCGTAATCATGAAATCGGCAGTTGTCCCAGGAGTTGCCCATTTCGTAGGTATGGGTACCCTGATAGGGTTCGAGAGCTTACTACCGAACGCAGGTTCGGCTGACATGGTCTGAATAATATAAGTCAGTGCGCGACAGAAACCATGTTGCTCTAGACAACTAGTAAATACGAATTCAAAGAGACGACGACTTTTTCAGAGACGTACGAGGCTTGTCTTTAATATCTAGACCATAGCACAAAAGGTACACCAACACGTCTGTGGCTTTATCGGAGTCCAAAAGGTATGCACGGAATTTCTATTCAGCGGTGGAATGAGCGCGCGCAAGAGTGAAAGTTGAGGGTAACGCACCTTGTTCAATTCAATCATTTTCCAAAACAGGATGACTAGGAGTAGTGAGAATTCGGCCTATGATACTTATGATCGAACAAATCACATACCAGTCTCCGGTAGGTACGGTACGGATTTTCTAGAACCTGGAAGTAAATTGTTCGTGACGGCGAGCTGTTGTTCCAAGACGTTCGTAATGCCCTCCAATACAAATGCAAAGTCTTGCGTACGATGCTTAATGAGGGTTAGCCTACCTTCCGTATGCTGATGAACAGTGACTTGCCAACTTCGCCAAGAAATACCGAAATGCATTGGTTTTACTTGTTGGCGCAGAAGTCATGGCCTCTCCAATTCCCGTTGAAGCGTCGCGCGCGGGGCCACCCTGAAAGTCAAGCAGAACACAAAGAACCTGCAGACACATGCCCACGAGAGCGGTTCTGGGATCCTCCCCCTTAAATACAAGATGATTATACGGAACTTTGCCCGCCATGCTTGCGATAGTGACATTCGTCGTTTTCGAAGAGTTCACGGCAGTGTTGAGCAAGGAGCACAACAGTGTCAATACATCCCGGCGAGGAGTCTTTCGTACCACGTGAAGAGTGTAGAAAGATGGTTTACTGAATAGTGACCCGGGAGAAACATACATTTGACGTGATAACAGCACGAGGAACAGGCGCAAAACCTCAGTCTTGTTCGAATCGTATTGGGTACTTGGACCCGGATCAGTGGTAGTGCCGACGCCTTTTTCCCTACGATTGAATTGTTACAGACGGACTGATTGCAGCAACTCGACGAGCGCACCAAATGATATAGTTGATCTTGTAATGATCGACTTGTATTTTGGTAGGCAGGGTAAACCCACAACAAAATAAAAGGTCGTTAATACAACTAAACAGCTTTTCGCCGAGAGATGGTAGAAGTATTTTCTCCGGCTTCGGATTAGATCCTGAATCTTGCGAGGTCGGCTTGTTTGCACCGTCATGTTCGCTTTCCTCCTCCTCGTCATCCTCGATCACGAACTGGGGTGCTTCACCAGTGTGCAGTTGATCCTCGCTGTCCGCTTCTATTTTTTTCCACAGTACTTCAAGCTCGAACGCATTCGATTCACCCTCAACTTCGAAGATGACGGGAAGTACTCGCTGGAGGACACGGATAGCATTCAAAACCTCCTTCGTGGTATTTCGTTCTGTCGTAGCAGACCTGATGAAGGAAGTTGCATACGAGGCTACAGAGACACCGATCGTGGAGGGAAACGTGTGGTCAGAAACCAAATTGAATAACCGTGATGTGACAACACGTATCAGGGTAGCGACGTTTTCGGGCGCATCTAGCATCGCACGGCGAACTAACTATGATTTGAGTGTCATGCGGGTCAAAATGTACAGTGTCCACGTACTGTCATGTGGCAAGATAAGTGAGAACACATCTGAAGGTGTGTCGAACAAGACAAAGTACTGTACATGTCGTGAGTGAAGCACGCGGGCAGGATGCAGGAGAGAATGACGAACCTGATTCCAGTAGCTATCGTTCTCAGCAATGTTCTATGAAGCAGCGCCAAGTATGGTTAACACGTCATAAGCTTCACTAATGGTAGACAACACGGACCCTAGTGGATATTAGTTTGGAGATTCCCTCGGGACGACTACGAAATGCCAGTTTGGCTTCGTCCGACAAAAGTCCCAAAGGCGCGGTGAGTTTCCGAGGAAGGTCGGCAAACATGGAGGAACGGTCAAAGCTGAGAATGTAACGCAACGTGGAGGTCCGCCACCCGATACAGTATGTTTATTCTCACAGGGGTTGATTCAAGTACACCTCCGGATTGTACTAACCAGACACACTTCTGCCTCAAAATTCAATCACGACTTCGACACCGATGGCACTATCAAGCGTCGTTCCACTAACCAAGCGCTGGATCGCTGGATACTTGCCGTGCAAAACCACGGAAGAGATAGTGGTGGTGGAGTCGAGGACGCGTACTGTAATACCGTCTGACCGTCTTGTAACATGGACACCATCCACAACCGTTCCACTGGTAGGTGAGAGCACGACAGTGGACTCGGTCCCTTCCTCGTACTCGTAAAGATGTATCTCGACATCCCGGTTAAGTGCATAGTCGGGCCGGCCCTTTCCCGCCGTACCCACGCATAGCATACTATTTGGCTTGATCCAAACCGGTATCGCGTCAAGTGGAACCTTCTTGTGAACCCATACAGGGCCAATAATAGTGCGCTGGGGATTGAAGAATGAAGTCCAACGGCCATCAGGAATGTAATATTCTGTTTCCTCCTCTTGGTGCATAAGCACGGGAGCGACGAGCACTGAAGGCCCAAGCATATATTGGCGGTCAAGGTAATGGGTATTTCTATCCTCTAGGAACTCGAGGAACATGGCGCGTGGTAATGGATGCCCATTAATATGCGCATTGATGGCCTGACAGAAGTGTTTGTAAGCGTGAACCATCGTGGGGATCACAAGCAACTCACGTGGGCGTAGATATACGGCATGAGACGGTGCTTGGCATCGAGCAGCTTCGACATACTCTGCGCGGCGTCTTCACCGTACTGCCAGGGAACGCGGTAGGAAGATGATCCGTGTAATCTCGAATGAGAAGAAAAGAGTTCAAAGGCTACCCAGCGTTGATAGATCTCTGGTGGCGGGTGTCCCTAGAAGCAATAGTGAAGCGTCATGCTATTCATGACTTCGAATCGCCTACCTCGAGTCCCCAATGTCATGAGACGCGAAGCCAAGGCCAGATACAGTCAAACTCAACGCTCCGCGTAAAGCCTCGGCCATGGCCTCAAATGTAGATTCACAATCACCATCCCAATGCTGACGGGGAAGTGAGTATCTTGTTGAACAAGGGAGCGTCACGACGGCAAACCACAGGGAACCTGTCAGAAGGTATCAATGTTCTGCAGACGTCAGACACGCCATTCGTAATACCTTTGACCACCAGCCGCTGAAGCTCTGGCAAACACCACGGCCTCGCCTTTCCCGAATCTGTCTTCTAGTATCTTGAATACTAGTTCGCTGTATGCAACTGCGTATGCATTGTGCATCCTCATTGGATCAGAGCCATCATAGTATTTAACGTCAGTGTGTGGAATGCGTTCTCCGAAATCCGTCTGAAGTAGAAGTTAGTCTATGAATTCGAGGAGAGAGAATTGAAGTGAACCTTGAACGTGTCTACGCCAAGATTAAGTAGAGCCGAGAGCTTTTTGGTGTACCATTGGCATGCTTCCGGATTTGTGACAGCTAGGATTGCGAGCCCAGGTTGCCAGAGGTCCCACTGCCAGGGACTCCCATCTGTTCTTTTGATAAAGTAACCTCCCTTTACACCCTCTTCGAATATCGGAGAAATTTGGGAGATGTACGGGTTGACTAACAGAAGATCAGTTGTTGGAATGGTGTGAGCAGGACCTGACACTCACTCCACACACAAATCTTGACATTGAACTTCCGTTTGATGTCAGAAAGGTATGCTTCAGGGTTAGGGAAGTTATCGGGATCAAACGTGAAGGAACACCTGGAACGAAATTGATATGTCTTGAGGTACCAGGACGCCAGGATTTACCACTCGTATTGTTCATCCAAAAGCAATCCAGGTGGAAAACACGAACAGGGCAGTTGCGATCTTGCATACCTTGCAGGAAGCCTGCCACAGTCTCGCTAGAGTATGATGTTAAGAACGATGTGGACAACCAAAGACCGAAGGTCCAAGATGGGAGCAGCCTACAGCGGGAAGACTTAATTGTATGGACTAAACACCACTAGAAGGATGCTTACGCGGGTCGCCCAGTCATGCGAATATATCGCTCGAGGATCTAGATACGTCATTAGCTTGAAGAAAGTGTAGACAAGTCTCTCAGAAGAACTGACATCCAAAGAGTTTCTCGCCATAGATGATGAAGTACTCCAAAGATTCTGCAGCGACGCTGACGCCAACTCTGCTTACCTTCTCGCTGCCCACTTCTACTTCAACCTCGCCAGGATGGTTGACAAACAC
>JBBPJS010000466.1:0-16407 GCA_038088835.1 Singerocomus rubriflavus | reverse complement strand
GGCTCACTCCCTAGGCTCAGTTAAGAGGGCAGGGCGAATACCATCCCTTACTTGTACTTAGTCACTAGGCCACCTTGGTAGGCAGGGTAGGACGTGAGGTAACAAGTGGATTAGGCTGGGGGAACAGCCAACTCATAACCCCACTACTTATACATTACAGGAATGTGCACAGGCCAAGCTGTGACTAGGGGTCTAGGGTATAAGGGATTAATGCTATAGGATGATAGGGTAAAGGGTATAGTCCATAAGTAAAAGGTTAGGCTTTCATATGGTGGTGAAATGGAAGAGCGGATATGAAAGCAGTGTGTAAAGTAATGTGGAATGATCGATCACAAGAGGTGACTGATCAAGGGAGTGATTGTGGCAGAGATCCTTCTAGGATCTTGCAGGGTTCGTGAGAGTGATCGTACCGATCGAAGGGTAAGAATGGAGATGAAGAAGGGGAGGTGATCGGGAATGGAAGAGTGATCGGTGGTTCGTGAAGAGGGTGAAGAGAGATAGGAGATGTGATCATCGTGAAGGTGTGAAGGTGTGATGATGTGAAGGGATCGAGGGAAGTCACGTGATCAGGGAAAGGTTGTAAGAAGTACTCATGCAATGCAAGCATGCAGTCATAGTACTAAGTATCGTACACAATTCGTAACAGTAAAGAGGGCTATGTAAATAATATCCTTTACTTGACCATTGTCACTAGGCCACCTTGGTAGGCAGGGTAGGACATGAGGTAACAAGTGGATTAGGCTGGAGGAACAGCCAACTCATAACCCCACTACTTATAGATATAGGAATCGTGCACAGATCAAGCTGTGATGAGGGTCTAGGGTATATGACATTAATGCTATTGGATGATAAGGTAAAGGGTAAAGTCCTGCAGGCAAAGGTTAGGCATCTCATATAAAAGAATGGAAGAAGTGAATATAAAGATGCAGGGAATAGGGTAAAGGGGATAATTGATCACAAGATGTGATGATCAGGAAGGGAGATTGTGGCAGAGATCCATCTAGAATCTTGCAGGGTTCATAATTGAGATGCAATCTCGATGTGTAATTGTACTGATCAGAGGGTAAGGACAGAGATGAAAGAAAGGGATCGAGATCAGAATGGAAGATTGATCAGTGAGGTCATGATGAGTGAAAGGGAGAGATAGTGATGATGTAAAGACATGACAGGGTGAAAGTGTGAAGGTGTAAAGGGAACGAGAGAGGTTATGTAATCAGGGAAAGTCATGATTGTGTACTTATGCAATGCATGCATGCAGTCATTGTACCAAGTATCGTACACAATTTGTAACAGCTATATTCTTTCCATTGGATCAGAAATGAGTAGTTTGATGGGGTTCTGCAGTGTTATCTGATCCTTTCAATTTCATATTCCTCTTTCCCATCTATCAGTTCTGGAATAGGGGGAGCAGGTGTGGTTCTGTCAGTTCTATATAGGAAGAGAAGGAAGGTGTGGAAGACAGGGTGGATCTTTTAGGTCTTTGGCAGTCATAATTTGAATACAATGGGCAAGATTACTTCCATGACCACAAATGGACCTTTATGCTTTTGGGTGAATTTTGGGTTTGACATCTGTTGCTTTAAGTTAGTGGCCTCTGTTACGTGTTGACTGGGTAGGACAGCATGTAGCCCTTGAGTTGACTAGGCTAAGTCAGTGGGTCAAGTACGAGGGTAGGAGGGCATATCGTGGAGCACTCTGTCAAGGTTTCACCTAGTCATAGCGACTGAGGCTCGTAGGGCTGCTGAGTCATGAAGACAAGGCACATGAGGTCAAGAGGGAAGATAGCATGGATTAAACAAGGGGCCTAGTACTAATAAAGTACAAGGGAGACAAAAGCTAAGGTATAGTACTACAAGTGTGCATATAAGTACTCATACGATGCCCTAGACCCAGGTTAAGGGCAGGTGTGAGAGTATACCCGAGTAGTGGTAACCAGTAGCATAAGTAGGGCTACCATGGGAGTGGTAGCCAATGGTGTATAAGAAGCGATGCCAAGAATATGGCAAGGCTATGACAAGGTTATGACAAGATAATGAAAAGGGAATGCTGACGAGTAAGGAAACCATGCTGTGCATGGAACGGAAGAGTGGAAAGTGAAGCACAGGCTATGGCATAAAGGGGTAGAATGAATGAGTCAGCATTCGAGAGAGAGATGAGAGACGAAGGTAGCACTTGTGTGCTGCATAGTCTAGGATAAAGCATAGTGCATGTATAAAGTGAAGGAAAAATGTAACATTACCCCCTGTTTAGACTGCAAGTGGCTGCATGAGTCTTCTATGCCCAATTGTAGGATGCTGATTTGTTGACCAGGGATCCGGTCATGTTGCCATAGGCAACATTGTCGTAGATGTTGTCACCGTAGTCTGAGGTGCTGCCAGGTGCAGTGGGAGTGTTAATGAACCTAGGAGGGGGTACCTGCAAGAGGGGAGAGCGTGGCATGTTATGAGTGTGTTCTCGGCTGTGACGAGTTTGGCAGATAGGGGAATGTGCGATGGATGCAGGGTTGGAGGAGTTATGGGACGAGGTTGATGCAGAGTGGGGTGGGGAGCATATGGTGGTGTGATCAATGGGTAGAACAGTAGAACGGCAGAGCATACATCTTTCTTGGGTGTGGCCCAGTCACCACAATATGCAGAAAGGGCATTGGTATACCAGGCAATTGACACAGACATGCCCAAGATGGTGGCATTGAAAACATGCCTCATTGTAGTGTGGATGGGATGAGGGGAGGACAACACATCCCTGGGCACTGGTCCAGTAGGTCTCTAACCGTTCTACGATCATTAACTCGTCAAATGTTAACATGTCATTGTTGAGAGTGGGAGTGGAAGACGTAGCAAGGTCTCTCTCCTCTGCGCTGGTGAGGTTGTGGAGGTAGTCATCTAGACTATTGAGGAATTCACCAAACTCCATTTGATAGGCCATCTCAAGGAGGGAGTTTTCGAGAGAGACAGTGACCAAACTCATGATGGATATAAGGAATGTGCACATGGCATTGGCGTTGCTGTGGGTGTGGGTGGAGCCCATACAGAGTCACTGGAGGGCCAGGAAGGCCGTGTAGAGGAACTGCAAGGGGGATCCCATGTTTAGGTGTGCCTTAATAGGGACGGTGAGGCGGGTGTTTTGGGTGAAGGCTCGAATTTGTAGGGTATAGTTGACGTCGTGTTGGCCAGTATGCATTCTATGGGCATAAAGGGGTAAGTCTACAGATAAGGTTCCACTTCACGGAGTAGAATTAACAGTAGGGTTAACAGAATCATCTGCTGCCTCCTAATTTGACGACAGAAGAGTTGCAGATGGAGAAGACGAAGAAAGAGAAGGAAATAATGATGATGTATCAAGACCAGTTTCAAACTGGGAATTCTCTGGTCGTGATGATAAGTTCTGTGTGGGGGCATTGGTGTAGGCTTCATTGGTGGGGGCAAGGGACATGGATGTGAAGCGTATGGCAAGGGAGTAGAACATGGTGGATTGAAGGTGGATGTTCTAGTTTTGCGTTAGAGGTTATATCTAGTTTTATAGTCAGTAAGGAGCTATCGGGTGTGCGACAGGTCCTTTTCTGAGACTCATAAGTTATCCTCTGGTCTGTATCCTTTCCAGCGAATCAGGAATAAGTGGGTGGACAGCTTTCCGCAGTGTTTCCTAATCCCTTCAATTTCGTATTCTTCTTCCCCATCTATTAAATCAGGAGGTGGAGGAACAGGGTTTGTTCCGTCAGTTCTATAGGGGGATAGGAGGGAAGTGTGGAAGACGGGGTGGATCTTCCACATCCTGGGTAATCACAATTTGAATGCAATAGGGGAGATGACCTTGGTGACTGTGAAGGGTCCTTCGTGTTTCTGTGCAAACTTTGGGTTTGTCACCTGTCGCTTTAGATTAGTGGCCTCTAGCCATATGTGATCCCCTTTCCTGAAGGGTTTGTATGTGCAGGTGTTCTGGTTCTGCATTCTCATGTGTGTCAGATCATGGGAGGCATTGGCTTCATTGCGGGCCTCAATCATAGTTTTGACACGTTTGTTGGCTGTGGGATTGTCTGTGATGAGGGGAACATCCAGAAGCAGTCTAGGTTCAAACCCCATTAGGAGGAAGAAAGGGGATTTCCCGGTTACCGAGTGGGGTCGATGATTGTGTGCAAACTCGGCATGCACTATGTTTTCTACCCAACTAGTGGGGTGGTTTCTGCAGTAGATATGAAGGTAGGTTTCTACCTCTTGGTTGATGCATTCGGTTTGTCCATCTGTCTGTGGGTGGTAAGTGGTTAATAGGGCTAGGTTGTATTTGAGGAGTTTTTCGAGGGCGCATGTGAAGTTGGATGCGAATTGTGGCCCTTTGTCCGATATGATCTTGTCATATAGCCTGAAACACTTGTAGACGGAGTTAAAAAAAAGGGTGGCAATGTCAGTGGCAGTTGTGGTTTTTCTTGTAGGGCAGAGAATTACCCCCTTCATAAGGCCATGGTCGACCACAACCATAAGAGCATTGAAACCCTGTAAGAGGGGAAGATCAGTGATGAGATCAATGCTAATTTGCTAGAAGGGGCGGATGCACAGTGAGGGAATTGGCTGGAGAGGGGGGGTCATGGGGTGAGTGTTGGCCTTGTTTGCCTGACAAGGGATGCAGTGGCGGACGTGGTTGCATGCAGAGACGGCCATACTGGGCCACCAATAGTGTTGGGATAGGAGGGCAAGGGTTTTCTGAAGGCCTGGGTGTCTGGCTGATGCATGGTTGTGGCAGGTCTGCAAAATAAGGGGGCATATGTCTGAGGGAACATACAGTTGTCATTGATAGAAGAGGAGTCCCTTCTGTCACTGGAAGGACCCAAGGTGGGAGCGTAGGTGGACAGGTGTGTTGGGGTCAAGATGGTTGAGGAGGTCGGTGGTGAAGGGGTCTGTGGCTGTCTGTTCTTGGATACGAGAGGTAAGGTCAGCATTGACAAGGTTAACGAACAAGGAGGGAGGCAGGAGTGTGATATGTTTGTTGTCAGATTTGCTGGTCAAGTGATTGGGATGGTGGAATAGTGCGTCAGGTGCTGCCAATGTAGTGCCGGGGGTATGCTGGAGATAAAAATCGAAATCAGCAAGGTTCAAAAGCCATCTGGCCTGCCAACGGTTAAGCTTTTGTGCCTCATGGAAGTACATAAGGTTTTTATGATCAGTGAGAATGGTGACGGTACGTCCAGTGCCCTGTAGATAGTGTCGCCATACCTTTAAGGCACATATAATGGTGAGTAATTCCCTATCATAAATGTCGTAGTTGCATTCTGCTGGGGAGAACACTTGGGAAATATAGGAGCAGGGGTGAAGTTGCCCGTCAGTCCCTTGTTGGGAAAGAATGCCACCTAAGGCATGGAATGAAGTGTCTGTGGAAATAACAAAGGGTTTTGAGATGTTGGGGAAGATAAGCACCGGTTTTGCAAGGAATAGTGTTTTCAGGGTATCGAAGGTCTTTCTATAGGTTTCTGTCCAGTTTCAGGGTTGGGTTTTCTTTGTCAGATCTACCAATGGCCTAACGAGCGTGGAATAGTTGGGTATAAATCTGCAGTAGAAATTAGTGAACCCCAGGAATGACCTCACTTCTTTTACAAATTGAGGTTGGAGCCACTTGGCGATACCATCGAGTTTGACTGGATCCATTGCAACCTGACCAGGTTTAACAACCATTTCAAGGTAATCAACTTCCTGTTTGTTGAAGTCACACTTCTCAAGTTTAAGTCGAAGGTTGAGTTGTCGCATCTGCTCAAGGACATGACAGGTTTGTTCATCATGCGTTGTTTGGTCTGGGGAGAAGATGAGTAGATCATCCATGTAAATCACCAGCCATCCTTCTGTGATGAGATCAGCGAAGGATTCATTCATAAACCATTGAAATGTAGCTGGGGAGTTGGAGAGATCAAAGAATATGACGGTTGATTTGTAGAGACCTTTGTGGGTGATGAAGGCAGCCTTCCATTGATGTCCTTCCTTGATACGGACGTTGTTGTATTCCCAATAAACATCGAACTTGGTGAACACTTTGGCGTTCTTCAATTTGTCCATGAGGTCTAATATGAGCAGTAGGGGGTACACATTGCAAATGGTATGTTCGTTTACATATTGGTAGTCCTGGCAAGGTTGCAGTTTCCCATTCTTCTTTTTGACAAAGAAGAAGAGTGAGGCTTGAGGTGATTTGGATGGTTGTATCTTGCTGGCTTTAAGGTTTTCCTTGATAAACCCCTCTGTGGCAATCTTTTCCTCAGGGTTCAGAGGATAGATCTTGCTGATCCTGGGTTTGAACATGTCTCGCAATTGGATTTCGTGGTCATACAACCATGAGGGCGGGAGCTGGTTACCGGTAGGTTCAGAGAAGATGTCCATAAATGTGTTGTACCTGTCAGATAGAGTGACCTTGGGCTTGTGTTGGAGGGCTTCGATAGCAAGGTTGGTCGATGTTATTGCCCTGACAAACTGTTGTCTGACCTTTTTTATATGGTTGAGGGTCTGAATATTGTGAACGACTTGTTCTTCTGGTTGCCGACAGTGGAGGTACCTAAAGAAATGGGGGGATTCTTCATTGGTTACCCAAATCTTCTTGGTGGGTAGAGGTTTAGTGGGGATGTGAGAGTGGAGACGGGCGTAGTTCTTGGATTGGTCTGTGGACCATTTGATCTTGACCACCTTAGTGGCCTAGTTGATTCGGGGGTTGATCTTGCACAGCCAGGGGGCGCCAAGGATGAGGTTGTTAGAGCCGCAATGAATGACTACGAAATGGACCTTGTGCATGATATCACCAATGGTGAGATATAGGTCAGCTCCATACTTGGCAGTTCCTTGTTTGTTTGAAGATGAATTGACATTGGTGATTCAGATTGGCTTTTCGAGCCTGGTGAGAGGGATATTGTTTTGTTTGGCAAAGTGCCAATCAATACAGTTGATTTCTGCCCCACTGTCAACCAGGGTGGTGGCATTGATGCTTCGTTTTGTGGACATGAGTAGTTTGATCAAAAGCAATAATGAGTGTCTATTGACTTCTTCTACTTTAGCATACACGGGAGGTGGAGGGGGAGAGCTACACGTCCTAAGTGATCCCCTCTTTAAAAACCCTGAGTCCTACCAATGGTGGCTGTCCCCTCATCTTCATCTACCAGGTCGATGAGTTTCTCGACATGGGAATTGTGTGAGGCGACTCCTCGAGTCTTCTTTGTTATTGGAGGGGAGGAAGTGTTCTTGTTGTTTTTGTATTTTGGGCAGGCATCAGTATGGTGGCCAGGTTGTTGGCATTGGAAGCACAATTTAAGGTCTCAGCACCTCTTTCATTCTTCTGGGGTGAGTTTATTGATACAGATGGCATTAACATTCATGGCATTGGGGTCCTTGGCTGGGGAAGTGTGCATCATATGGAAGGGTAGGTACTGACGGGGTCGGATGGCTTGTTGAGTGATATGATTTGCTTGTTCATTCTGAGAAATGAATGTGGTGGCACGCATCATCCATTCCTCGATGGTGGTAGGGACTTTCTCCATACCATAGATCCTATGCATGATGGGGATAGGGATGGCGGCAGCATAGTAGCTGATGAGTACATGGTTTTCAGTGATTTCTGCTTTGGATTTCTTGGTCATGAAGTGGGCGTTGTACTTTTGGATTGAGAGTTTATACTCCCTCTTCTTGTTCAAGGTCATTCGGGTAGTGGTGAGCCAAAAGATGGCATCGGCCACAACTTGTTGGTTCTGGTAGGCTTCATGGAAAGCCTTGAGGAAGTTTTGATAGGTACCCATGTCAATGGTACCGATAGTGTTGTCGTATGCCTTAAGGTGGAAGTTCTCAGCCCATGTAGCTGCAAAGCCTTTAGTCATGAAGGATAGAGTGAAGGCAATCTTTTTTGCTGAGGTATTGTATACTTCCTCATTGACAGCAAGGTAGAACATGACCATGTTGAGCCACAGTAAGGCTTTCTTGTAGTTATCATTGAAATGTTTGGAGGTGCCAAGATGGAGTTCAATGAATTTAGCAGTGCTAGACATGGCTGGTGTAGAGGTGCTAACAGGGGAAAATGTGAGATGTTGATGGACTGGAAGTGGAGATGGTGGGGTGGGTACTTTGGGAATCGAGGCCTGGGTCGATAGAGCATGGCTAAGGGTGGTGGCAAGCTGTTTAGCAGCTGGGTTCGAGGGGGTGACACCTGGATCGGAGTCAGTGTCTGTGTGGGAGTCTTTGTCATCATCAGAAGAAGACTGAGCAAGGGCACAGGTGGTATGTGGAGACCACCAGGGGTTGACTGTGGGTCGAGGGGGTTGGCAGGGGTGTTGTAATGTGGTGTCGATTGGGGCGAACTAGCTAGAACTAGTTGCAATTGGAATAGCTTTCATCTTTTGTTATGTGTTGACTGGGTAGGACAGCACGTAGCCCTTGAGTTGACTAGGCTAAGTCAGTGGGTCAAGTACAAGGGTAGAAGAGTGTATCATAGAGCACTCTGTCAAGGTTTTGCCTAGTTGTAGCAACTGAGGCTTGTAGGGCTGCCAAGTCATAAAGACAAGGCACATGAGGTCAAGAGGGAAGATAGTGTGGATTGAACAAGGGGCCTAGTACTAATGAAGTACAAGGGAGACAAAAGCTAAGATATAGTACTACAAGTGCACGTATAAGTACTCGTACGATGCCCTAGACCCAGGTTAAGGGCAGGTGTGAGAGTATATCTGAGTAGTGGTAACCAGTAGCATAAGTAGGGCTACCACGGGAGTGGTAGCCAATGGCATATAAGGAGTGATGCCAAGAATATGGCAAGGCTATGACAAGGTTATGACAAGGTAATGAAAAGGGAATGCTGATGAATAAGGAAACCATGCTGTGTGTGGAACAGAAGAGTGGAAAGTGAAGCACAGGCTATGGCATAAAGGGGTAGAATGAATGAGTCAGCATTCAAAAGAGAGATGAGAGATGAAGGTAGCACTTGTGTGCCACATAGTCTAGGATAAAGCGTAGTGCATGTATGAAGTGAAGGAAAAATGTAACAGCCTCTAGCCATACTTGGTCTCCTTTCCTGAAGGGCCTGTAGTTGCACATGTTTTGGTTTTGCATTCTCATGCATGCTAGGTCATGGGCAGCATTTGCTTCATTCCATGCTTTGATCAACTGTTTTATATGGAGATTTGTGGATGGGTTTTCTAAGGTGAGGGGGATGTCTGGAAGTGGATATGGCTTGTAGCCCATAAGAAGAAAGAAAGGGGATTTTTCTATTATCAAATGTGGGTGATGGTTGTGAGTGAATTCAGCGTGGACAATGGATTCCACTCAGTTGATGAGGTGGTTTCCACAGTAGATATGGAGGTACATTTCTATTTCTTGGTTTACTCTCTCAGTCTACCCATTGGTCTGGGGATGATAAGCTGTTGAGAGGGCAAGATTGTAGTTGAGCAGCTTTCTGAGAGCACAGGTGAAGTTGGATGCAAATTGTGGCCCTCTGTCAGAGATGATCTTGTTATAGAGGCCAAATAAACAGTAGACTGTTTCAAAAAAAAAGGTGGCAATATTGGCTGCAGTGGCTGATTTCATGGTTGAGCAGAGAATTACCCTCTTCATAAGGCCATGGTCAACCATGACCATGAGGGCATCATGTTCTGTGAAAGAAGGAAGGTCAGTGATCAGATCAACACTAATTTGTTGGAAATGGCGATGACAGGCAGAGGTGATGGGCTGGAGTGGGGGTGTCGTGAGATAAGTGTTGGCTTTATTTGCCTGACACATGAGGCAGTTCTGCATATGGTTGCAGACTGAGGTGGACAGGCCCAGCCATCAGTAGTGCTGTGTAATAAGGGCTAAGGTTTTTTGCAGGCCCAGGTGGCCAGTGGATTTGTGGTCATAGCACTGGTGGAGGATGGACAGCCAGATATTGGGTAGGACATAAAGGCAATGCTGGTAGGAGAGTAAGCCTTTATGGTTGTGGAATAGGCTGAGATAGGGATGCAGGTGGGGAGGCATAGCTGGATTGAGGCATTGAAGGATGTCCGTCATGAAGGGATTGCTTTTAGTTTGTCATTTGATGCGATTTGTGAGGTTAGTGTCTACTAGGTTTATAAACAGAAAGGCTGGAAGAAGGATAACCTATTTGTTGTTAGCATGTGGGCCCCTATGGTAAGGGCAGTGGGAGAGGGCATTTGGCATGGCCAGCTGGGTTTCTGAAGTGTGCTGGAGCTAAAAGTCAAAGTTGGCCAGGTTGAGGAGCCATGTTACGAACTTCATGTTGGACTTGTATAATTTTCTCTTTTCTCTTTATCTTATCTTTTATCTTCTAGCATCACATGACTAGGTCATGTGACTTGTCACCTGATCAATCACATGATTGGTCTAGACCTATGATGTCATATATGATGTCATGCCTGCAGGCAACCTCATATAGAGGTTCAGGCCCTTATCTTTCATTTCTGTCTCGTGAGAGACTTCTTTTCATTTCCATCTACTTTTCTTCTCTTCTTTAATCTCTGTCAACTTTTTTTCCATTTGATGGACATGAGGTGTGCTTTCTTTTCACACCTTATCTATGACATTACTTGGTCCGTGCTCACTTTCTTGTAGTATATAAAGGGACTGTCTTTGGCTGTCATCCCTCAGCCTAATCCACTTGGTTAATTGTCCTCTAGTAGAAAGTGAGACTTAAGAGTTACTCTCCACTTCATCCTTCCTACCATCGTTCCATCGAATTATTGTACTCAAGTACTCCAAGACCACTCAAGGGTGAACTTCATCAGTATAGTTTCATTGTTATAACACTTGAATTAGGCTATTTACCTTGTCTGGTCTTTTGTCAATCTAGTGAATCCAGAACGCCGTACTACTCCTCTGTTCTTCCAAGATCCCAATCTCTGGGAAAGATCCCCAACTCCTTATCCACCATCACTGTGGTTCTATAGAGAACCAGCATTCAGAACTGATCTGAACGATCACCCTGCTCAACAGACGGGCTGGGAATTATTAGATCATTACCTAGACCTTCTCAACCGTCGTCTCCCTTCTTCGCTACCATTACAATACCCTCATCAAGCCACCTCTGAGATGGAAGATTATCTTAGAAATGAAGAGGATCTCCACCTAGCTGACAAAGAGCAGATACCTTAGCTGCATCTCAAAGAACCAACAAACCATTCAGAGTGGATTTGCTGGGCCCAAGGAACACATTTTAGGCAAGCTGCCTTTACGTTTTTTGTAGAAAGAGAAGAGGCTTGTCTTTCAGATACGCTGATAGATCTTGAGATCCAATTATCTGCAGTCAAGGCCTTACGAGAGAAGAAGGACAGGCTCAGACACAGGATCAAGACATTGAAAGCGAAAAAGCGGTATCCTTCTCATAAATCATACCAGCTTCATAACCATAACATACCACAGATCAAGTAAGCCTTGAAAGATAGGCTTAGGAGATCGTTTAAGCAATCACAACATCATTTTCTCAGTTCTGTGACTTTGAGGGTTACGATCAAGATCATTTAGACTCTCCTACTCCTCCTGCTGTTGAACTCAAACAATCTTTTTATCAGGATCCTATTCCCCCATCACCACCCAAGATGTCTCTCAAACAACAGTTCACTGACATTCTCTCCCAATTAATGGCTATCACAGCCCAAATGAATAGTAACAGTGCAAGCAAAAATGTGACGAAGAAAATCGCTGATCCAGGAAACTGGGATGGGAAATGTGATACGTATAAGCTCTGGATGATGAAGATTGACTTATGGCAGAGCATGCAAAATTGGAATACTGATAAACTCCAAGTCGTCGCAATTTTGTTCAGGTTAGAAGAAACAAAGGCACAGCTCTTCGCAAGACTCAAGCTTGAGGAATATGAAGAGTTGGAACGAAAATCAAGATTAGACAAGGACGGAAAAGAGTTGATCAGCTTTCCTTAAGGAGATCTCACATGGCCAACCATGAAAGGATTGAAGAAAGAGTTCAATCATTACTTTCAAATTGACTCACTCACTCACGAACAGCTAACCAAACTGAAGCATTTATCACAAGGAGGATGCAACACGTTTGAATGGCTTAGCAGGTTTGAACTGCTTGCTAAAGAGGCTGAGATATCTGATGATCATGTGCTCACACTTCTTAAATGATTGGTGGATCGACCAATTTACCACCAAGCTAACTTACAAGATTCTAACGCTTCATATGAGAAATTCAAAGACCTTGTCAAAAAGATAGGGTTAGCATTTGAAAAAGAAAAAGAAGAATGTGGTAGCTTTGCCTCCTTTCATCCCCCATAAGTTTTGTCATGACCATCATTTCCTCCATGACCCTCATTCACTTCTAGACTTTATGATCCGTTGGCTTGACCTCCTGCAGCAAACCCCAAATTCACAGCTGTAGGAATGCAACCAGGGAGAGGAGTGCCTATGGATATAGGAGTGCAACAGATACGACCAATTACTAATAGGGATTCCCAAAGATTTCCTTCAAAAAACCTGACTAATCCTAACATGCAATGTTACAATTGCAACAGGTTGGGTCACATTGCAAAGAATTGCAAGATACCTTGTCGATTCCCCGTATGACAACAAGGCACTTACAATCAATGGGGAGAGTATATTCCACCACAAGACTACATACAGAATTATATGGTGGGAATGGAATTTTCACAGCAACCCAATGCAAACAGATGGCACATGGCTCAGCTTTATGATATGAGAGACTTAGTGGCAGTTGCCACTCAGACTATGTCGTCTCCGCAAATTATGGCATCACAGGCACAGTACACCATGGAAGAAGCTGAAGCATACTGGAGAGATAAGATAGCTGCCAAAGAAAAGGCAAAACAAGCTTTCCATGTATCTTTAAATTAAATCAGACCAAGGTTGAAAGGGGTAACTTTGGTCAACGGACAATTCTTTTACCATGCGCTGTAGCTACTAATATATCTTCAGACTTTGATAGTTCCGAACTCGATTCTGCAATAAAATGCACTTTTGGCATTTCCGTAAAGGTGTCTCAAACAAGCGTGGCACCGGAAAATAAAAATAGTGTACTTAATTCCTTTGTAAGGTCAGTTTGTTTAGCCTCTGTAAATTATAAACCCCCTACAGAAAATAGTAAAACTCTGGCTCATTATGGAGAGCTAAATATTCCATGTAACATTAACTTCATCTATCAAGGGCAAGACCATTTAGTGGCGTTAAAGGCATTACTAGATTCTAGAGCGTGCAATACATTCATTGACTCAAAAGTCATTGAGTGATATCAACTAGAAAAGAAACCCTTAGCATGACCCCTAAAAGCTATCAATGCTGATGGGTCCATTAACACACAAGGAACCCTTTGACATTACATCACCATAGCAGTCACTCTACAAGGACACACTGAGATGCTTGATGCACTTATATCAACTTTAGGAACCCACCAAATCATCATAGGGTATGATTGGCTATCAAGACATAATCCAGAAATTGATTGGGTTCAAAAAACTATCACCTTCCCTTACTGTACTCAACATTGTCAACAGTACAGTCTACTTACCACCTCTATCCGTGTAATTTCTAAAGAAGAAGAACAAGAATTAAAAAAGGCTGTACCTGCAGCTTATCATGATTTTCTTGATGTCTTTTTAGAATCTGAATCTACCAGAATGTCAGAAAGGAAACCCTGGGACCATGGCATTGATCTAAAACCTGACTTTGTCCCAAAAAAAGGTTGCATTATTCCTCTTTCAGAAACCAAATAAGAAGAAGTTCGGACCTTCTTACAAAAAGAGCTAAAGAAGGGATATATTTGACCTTCAAAATCTCCTCAAACTGCACCTGTGTTCTTCATATCAAAGAAAGATGGGAAAAAGTGAATGGTTATGGATTACAGATACCTAAATGAAGGGACCATCAAAAATGCTTATCCACTATCACTAATATCCTCTTTCATCGATCGACTAAAAGGTGCTGACATGTTCACAACTCTAGATCTAAGATGGGGCTATAACAACGTTTGCATCAAAGAAGGCGATGAATGGAAAGGAGCATTCATAATGTCAAAAGGATCTTATGAACCTCTTGTCATGTACTTTGGCATGACCAATTCTCCAGCTACCTTTCAGCAAATGATGAACGACATCTACAATGACATGTGAGTGTGCGTCCTTATCTATCTAGATGATGTGAACATTTTCACAAAAAATAAAACAAAAGAGCAGCACGAAGCTATAGTTAGAGAGGTACTACAATGCTTACGAGATAATGATCTCTATGCAAAACCCTCCAAATGTCATTTCTCTCAAGAAAAGATCGACTTTCTGGGAATGGTTGTATCAAAAGAAGAAGTAGAAATGCAAAAGGGAAAAGTAGACACTATCCTAGACTGGCCCATGCCTTACCATCTAAAAGACATACAGTCCTTTTTAGGACTTTGTAATTATTATCGCAGGTTCATCCAAGACTTTGCCGAAATCTCTAAACCTTTAACGTCGCTAACAAAAAAGAATCAAGAGTTCATTTGGATAGAAGCCCAACAAAAAGCATTTGACATGCTAAAAGAATGTTTTATGAAGGCACCTCTACTAGTTTTTCCTGATACATCAAAACCCATGCACATAGAAGCAGATGCATCAGACCTGGCAACAGGTGCCATTTTGTCTCAACAATGTGACAATGGTCTCTGGAGATCTTGCGCATTTTACTCTCATTCATTCTCAAAAGAAGAGCAAAACTATCCTATCTATGATAAAGAGTTACTTGTGATTATCTGTGCCTTGCAAGAATGGTGGCACTATTTATTAGATCTATTACATTTCGACATCTGGATGGATCACAAGAACTTGGAGTTTTGGAAAAAACCTCAAGATTTGTCCACACGACAAGCATGCTGGCATGCTGTCTTGTTGGAATATAACTTTACTATAACTTATAAACCTGAATCCAAAAATGGATAAGCAGATGCATTATCATGATGCCTTGATTACGGAGAAGTGGCAGAAAAGATCAACACCAATATTACGGTGCTATCACCAAAGATCTTTAATGCAAATATTTGATTGTCTTCTTCTTTCATGACCGAAATACAAAATGCTACTGCTACTATGATAGATCCATTACCGTCCTCTTTCATATTTAATAACCAAGAACAAGTATTTATGGATCAAAATCACAAGATTTATGTTCCACAAGCTCTGCGCCACTCCTGCCTCTTGTTATACCATGATTCTCCATTAGCAGGGCATGCAGGTCAAGCTTGTACTTTGCATCTTTTGTCTCGAACTTTTGTTTGGCCAGGGATCACAAAAGATGTCAAAGCATATCTATTATCATGTCAAGTATGCACCATTTCCAAAGGAAAGCAGCATGTATCCGGAGTAGCTTCATTACCACTGCCAGTCCCTTCTGCTTCTTGGCAAGATCTATCTGTTGACTTTGTATCCGGATTTCCCTTGGTGCAAGGAAAAGATGCTATTTGTGTTATCATTGATCGATTTTCCAAGGAAGCAATCTTTATTCCTTGTTCAAAAACAATCTCTTCAAAGGACTTAGCCATTCTTTTTCATGACTTTGTTTGGTGCATCCATGGTCTTCCCTCTTCTATTGTTTCTAACCAGGGAACCCAATTTATTTCAGATTTTACTTCATCTCTTTGCATACTTCTCCACATTTCCCAAAAGATATCAACTGCCTATCACTCTCAAACAGATGAGCAAACCGAACAAATGAACCAGGAACTCCTTAATTATCTATGAAATTTTATTGCCAAAAAGCAGAATAGTTGGCCAGAATGGGTCTTGATGGCTCAGTTCCATCATAACAACTCTGTTTCATCTGCAACTGGCAAAACACCTTTTGCAGTTTCTCAGAATTACATTTCTCGTTTAAGGTTTGCTGATAATCTTCCAGGATTTGCAGGTGAATGTGTGGTAGCGCATTCCAAGGTTTAACAGGCTTTGAATCATGCCCGTAACATTATGGCGTCTCAAGAACATGCACTGGTTACTTTTCAACTGGTCATTGGTGAAAAGGTGTAGTTATCCACAGAACATCTTAAGCTGCCATTCCCATCTTCAAAACTCTCTCAACGGTGGCTGGGTCCATTTCAGATTCAAGAGGTTCTTCCTAATGCGGTGTGTTTGGAATTACTCTCTCATATGAAGATCCACCCTGTGGTCAATATCAGCTGCATTAAGCCTTATCTGGAACCTCTTTCCACTCAACCAGTCCTTCATCCTGATGCAGTGCATGTTATGAAGGATGGTGATGAGGAATTCGAAGTCGACCATATCGTTGATTCTAAATTGGTCAATGGATCTTTGCGTTATTTAATTCACTGGAAAAGCTGGGATGACTCGGACCGAACATGGGAACCTCCTTCACATCTGGATAATGCACAGGATGCTATTGCTGCATTTCATTGTCGACGCTCTAATGCGCCTCGCCCTTTTCATTGTTCGGGAATCAATTTCACCTCTTTGTTCTCTCCC
>JBBPJS010000465.1:0-16408 GCA_038088835.1 Singerocomus rubriflavus | reverse complement strand
ACATGCTCTACTATCTGTGTGTGCTGTGTGGCAAGACCCTGCATGGTATCTGTGAAATCACAAGTCTCTGTGACTATATATCCACAAGTATAGCTGTTCTTTAGGTGGCACAACACTCACAGTATAAAGTCTCACCCCCTCCTGGCCCTTCTATCCCTCTTTTTGCTACTTCACACCCTGAGTAACATACTCTCAATCCATCTTGTTCATATTTCATTCACTCATCAAGTATATAAGTCTGTACATAGTAGAGCATGTTCTTTACACTTGGATATTCATTCTCCACCCTTGATCACCAGTACCCATGGCTAATCTTCAAGTCTGTTTGTGACATACAGGCTGTTGTTTGCTGGACAAGCTAACACTCTGTGGATTTCATATGGAGTGGTGTGCATGTACATGCAAGATAGTGTATGAAGAGTTATGTGTGTGCTACCAAAGTGTGGCTTTACAATGAATGTGACTATGGCAACAGAAAGTGGGTGGGAAAAAGCCTAAAGGGCTTTTCAGCCCAAGGTGCAGGCCCTATGGGGAGAGCTGTGTGCTCAGAGAGAAAAAGCCTGTGATGCATATGTTGAACTGGCACTATTCAGCTGCCATTCACTAGCTACAATTATGTAGGATTACATTGTAGCATGGCCCCTATTAGCCGCTTCTAAGCAGATTAGGTAAGGTCCTACTATGCAGTAGATTAGATAACCTTATCTCACACCTCCTGTATATGAGCATTCTAGCTCTATATTAATATATAGGGACAAATACACACTCGTACTACCATCATCTGGTAACTGAGAGGTTCCTCCTCTGCTGGCGCCCTAGTGGCTGCCCACCTCGGTTCAATAGGTTATGAGCCCCGAGAGGCCAAGTCTCAGAGTGCCCCTATGTGGCCGCACCAAGACTGGATCCTCTCGGCTCTACTAGATGCGATCTGGGCGATCGCGCAGCTTCCAGCTGCTGCTTCGAGCACACCTGAACCATTCGCGCCTTAACTTGTTGCGAAGAACGGCCTGATCAGCCTTATTCGATCAAGCTTCCTCCCTCAACTGAGGTGATAGCTCAATTGTTCGTGCAACGATCGGTGCCTAGCCCACCACCAAGATCGCACGAACATGGACAATGGTTGCATTATCGCACCATTTGACGAATCTGCGCCTTACCCGGCTGCAACACCGTCAGTCCACTCTTGCGCACGCACCTGCCACCGGCAGTGTATTGCTGCGCTCCCTGTAGTCACACGGCTACCTCTTCAGCGACAAACATCAAGTTTTCATCGCTCTTGCAAAGCTCCCTCCTATGGAGGTTGTAGCTCAGTCTTTCGCTCAAGACTCAAGTCTCTCCGCACGGACACCGGCTGTGTTTATCACGCCATTCGACGAACCCGCGCCAAACTTGGCTGCAACTTCGTCCGGTCGTACTCATCCCGACCATCAGTTGTCCACGCGTGCGCCCACTAGTGGCAGCGCATTTTTATGTGCCTTGCGCACACACCAGTCGTTATCCCTCGTCTATCGGATGAGCATTACGCTCTCCGTCGAGACGACTCGCACTCTGGACACCGTGGTTGCAACTATTGCACCACTGGACAAACTCGCGCCTAATCTGGCTGCGCCCGTCCGTCCGACTGCCTGCGCACGCACGCACTCCCGGTAGCGCGTATTTACGTGCTTTATTCACACCGGTTGACGCCTCACACGAAACGGACAACAGTCCGTCGCTCTCGCTTGCACAACATATGGGTATCACACCCAGTGCCGAGACCGTTCGCACACTCGACGACACTGGCTGCATGATTGCGCCTATCGTTCGAACTCCCGCGCGCCATTTGCCTCTGGCAGTGCGCTACTGAGCTCTTTTGCTCACACCAGTCGTTGACGAACCAGTCATTTCGTTGACCACAACACACGGGTACTGCACCCACTGTTGAAACCGCACGGTCGATTCGTTGACTACCCTCGACTCCTCTACACTCGGCCTCGCGCCCGTTAGCGGCTGCGTGCCATCTCCGTGCTATATCTGCGCTCTGTCAGCGCCACACAGCCACCATCGAATGATGCGACTGATGCATGACTCGCTCGTCGCGTCCACATCCACCTCACATCCACGCCCGTCTCACTCGAGCCGGTTGACTCGTCAACCATCGCGGACTCATCCACATCCAGCAAATGATCCACACCACATAGCAGTATCGCGCCTAATGCAGCTGCAATCCCAGACGACGACTCAGCGCCACTCTCGGCTGCTATCCTTGCCTCAAAACAGTCGTTTCGTCGACTCGACTCATTCGTCTCTCAGAAGACACAAGAGAAACTCGAACTGATCACTTGGGTTCATACCGAGGCAACAACGAGCGACAGCCAAAGCCCAAAAGACCTTGGGCAACTCAAAGACTCAGTCAAACTCGCATTCCGGCCACAATAACTCAAGAAAAGTCGAGCTATCATGGCTCGCACGCAGGCAAAGCTAACGAATCCTTTCGTTGATATCATCGCCCGTCGTCATCCTCACTGACTCGTCACCAGTGCAGGACCTGCGTGCATTCACCCAGTCACTGTCGCTGACTCGTCACCAGCACAGAACCTGCGTGCACTTGCACATCGTACAGCCGCCGCCCAGTATGGGCCCCCGGCCTTTGTACAAACTCGTCGATCGTTATCTCTCGCGCACCGGATGGGTATCACTCCCTCCGTTGAGACGATCCATATGCTGGACGCCGTGGCCGCGACTATCGCACCACTGGACGACCCCGCACCTGATATGGTTGTGATCCCGTCCGTCCGCTTGCCCACGCATGCATCCCGCAAGAGTGCTATCTTTTGGCAGTCACTCCTGTCTCCTGTCGTCACCTCAGACGAACAGATCACCTCGTCGACCACTATCGACCATGATGCACTCACTCCGAGTAGTATCCCCACTCCCATCTCCCGTCGACGTGCACGCTCGCCAAGCGTCGCACTCCCACTATCGTCGAACGACGCGGCTGACGAGTCAGTCGCCGCGTCCTCCTCTCACCTCCGTCTCTGTGCGCGTTCGCCCAACGCTGCACAGCCACCGTCGCGCAACGCAACCGACGACTCAAACGTCGCGACCGCGTCAATACTCGACGCTCCGGGTCTCTTTAAACAGGCTCGAAAATCATTCCACCACAAGACCTATATGGCACATGTGGCGAGGTGGGGGAAAATAAGGCTGATTTATTCGCCTTGTAGACTGGGAACACGAACCTTGTCGCACCCAATGGTGCTGACATTTTTTGTCGAGCTTGAGGAACTCGACGAGGAGTTCATGGACTTGGCCAGTCCTTTCTTCTCCTCACTCTGTACACTGAAAGTATAGATCTTGTCACTGGGCACTGGGGACCCCTCTGATGAACATTGTCGAGCTTGAGGAACTCGACGAAATAGACACGGACTCTTGGTTAGTCCTCTTCTCCTCACCCTGTACACTGAAAGTACAGATTTTGTCTCACTGGGGACTGGGGACCCCCTTTTGATGAACTTCGTCGCACCCTGATGGTGCTGACATCTTCAACGAGCCTGAGGAACTCGTTGAAACGGTCGATTCATCGACTACCGCAGACTCATCTGCATTTATCTTTACACCCTACAGTGTACCGCCCATCCGGGCAGCATCCCCCCCCTCTGTCTCGTCGGCGCGCGCGCTCTCTAAGCGCTGCACCGCCACAATCGGACGACGCGACTGGCAATTCCAATGCCGAGTCATCGTCGTCCTCAATCCTTGACGAGCCGGGTCCCTCCAAATGGCCCGAATATTATTCCATCACAAGTCCAGCTCCTGGGACAACCAGGGTGCTGTTGACACATATAGGACAGATGGGGAGGTAGGCAATGACGAAGGTAACCTTCTAGCCTTATGCAGACTTTGTCGCACCCGGATGCAAGCGATATATTCGACGAGCTTGAGCAACTCGACGAATGATGGCTATGGACTCTTAGTCAGTCCTTCCATCACTGCGCCCGAGTACATCCACTGATCTATTTTGCTGCAGAATTCGCGCAATATAGTTATATAGACAGTGTAGATATATACAATATGTATTATGTACTCTATGAAATATAAGTCATGTCATCATGCTTTTTCATAACTGGGCTGCACCCACTATAAGGGAAACAAACTCTCCTTGAAGGAAGGAGATCATATAATATGAGGAGATCAATGATCTTAGACCTATCCATACTGCCAATGGCATTACTTATATCAAGGGCAAGAGCACAGTCATCTTGACTATAAATCTTAGGGATTAACTTTAGCCCCCTATACTATCAGACTATATCTAGTCATGCATTGCCCAGATATAAATTGTCACCTCCTATTTGTGGGTCAAATCCTCAGAGAATAATCATGCACCTTCTAGGTAGCAACCTCAACAGGGTAATCCCCCTGTCTTCCTTTTGCATCTTAGGACTTCTAGTCCTCAATATACTTCCTTGCTACTCAAAGCACATAAGGAAAATACCTATCAGGTCAGGCAATATCTATGGTGAAAGAAGGCACCCTGTAAAGCAATTCAGGGACACAGAAACAGTTAAATCACCAGTGGAAAGTGATCAATCAACTAAAATAGCCTACTATACCTGGCCCTAGTGATCAGACACCTTTCTCCATACCTTAGGAAACCTCTGATAAGCCTTCTGCTAATCTAAGTATGAATCAGATGTTGCACACTTGTGCCAGGTAGGGGGAGCATTTTGGCTTGCTTTTTGCTTGCCTAGGCCATTCCAGGCCATTTTAGATCCAGCACCAGCTGATCACAAACCAGCTTCTTTTCTAAGTTATGTTATGACATCATGAATATACTTGCATGCTACTATGTGTTAGGCATCAAGTATCATAACCATTATGATTTCCTAGTGCACTGGCTGCACTTTAGGATCACATGACCTCTCTGATCACATGACCACTCCTTCCCTTCACACATCACATCTTTACCTGTCACATCATCACATCATCACCCTCTTCACATCTCTTATAACTTCATAACCTCACACTGATCATTTTAAATCTCTCCACATCTCATGGTTGGTGCATGCCTAAGATGCATCTTCCATTTCTTCATATCTGCTCCTCCCTGATCAGTACAAATCTCATCTAGATTATTAATCTAGATCATGACCCTGCAGAACCCTTGATGGAATCTCTGCCACAATTATCCTCTTGATCATCCACATCTTGTGATGATCTTCCATTCTAGAGTAAGCCCTGCATTCATATTCATTTCTGATCTTCTTTTATGAATGCCTAATCTTTGGCTGCTGGACTTTACCCTTTACTTTATCTACCAATAGCAATAATAGCATATACTCTAGACCACAAGTCACAGCTTGGTCTGTGCACCTCTTTGTATCATATATAAGGGGTTGTGCAAGAGCTGGTGTCTCTTCAGCCAAATCCATGTCAGAATCAGACCAAAGCCTTAGGGCTATGTGCTCAAGATAGATGGAGAGAAATGAATATATCAATCTGAGGAGGCATTATAGTACTAACAGGACTTATATATCTACAGTATTGAAAGCTATGCATTACAAAGGGTGAGTGGCTATGACAATAGAGTTGTATGTTAAATTGGGTAGGCTATGATGTTGGCTGTGTAATAGACTGGTCACTGATATGTATGATAATCAGGGTGTGAGGTAACAAGGCTATGAGGGAAAAAAAAAGGGGTAAAGGATTGGAGTCTGACATCACCCCCTATTCAAGACCAAGTGTTCTCATAAGGTGGAATATTGAAGTGATCAAGATAGAATTTTGAGAGAAAGGAGCTATAGGCACAAAAATTGGGAGTATTGAAGACATCTACAGGTTTTAGTGGAGCTTTGCCTTGACAGATTGGACATAAGCAAGATGGATCAGCATGGTATTGATTATGAACACACATGCAGAGATGAGGACGAATAGCCATAGGGTGTTTATGATGGAAATTTTTAACAGCTTGTTGAGCATGTGCAAGTTCAGAAGCCTTTTTCCACTCTCATTCTTCAGGTGGGAAACCTTTCCAATGTATGAGATATTCAAGGGTATCCTTATGAATATGTGAGTTGAGTATTTCCTCAATTTCTTGCTCTTCTTCTCCATTGATGAGATCTGAGGGAGGTGGCAGTGGTTTCTTTTGTGAAGGGAATTCTTCTATGATGTAGGGCCATAGTTGTGACTCATAGAAGACTGGGTGGATTGATTGCCAGCTGGATAGTAGGAAGAGCTTGTATGCCACAATGCCTACTTTTTCTATAACCCTAAAGGAGTCATATTTCTTGTTGTTGAGCTTTCTCATTGGTCAATCTGTTCAGATATTATGCACCTTTAAGAGTATAAGGTCACCCTTCTTATATTCAGGTAGGAATTGTGTCACATATTGATCATGAAACTTCTTCATTGACAGTGCCACTTTCTCTAGTGCCTCTTTTGCCACTTCTCTATTTCTCCTTATCTTTTCCTCAAACTCTTCTGCCATTGGGTTTGTAATCTTCTTTTTTCACTCAGCTCCTATAGTAGGAACATGTCTGTAGTTGAGCATAAAAGAGGAAAAGTTTGTTGCCAAAGAAGTCTTCTGATTGTGAGCAAATTTGGCCATCAGTAACCACTCTGTCCAATCATCTTGTCAGTAGTTTGTATATATTCAGAGGTACTGCTCGATTTCCCAATTCATACACTCCAGTTGACCATCTGTTTGAGAGTGATAAGCCATTGACAGATTGGCTTCTATTTTCAAGAGGGTATAGAAATTCTTCATAAAGTTGGACATGAATTGTGGGCCATGATCTGAGATATCTTTCTTTGATGTGCCATGGAGTTTAAAGATGTGGTCCTTGAATATTGTAGCAACTCCCTGGGCTGTGATCAAAGATGATATAGGGAACACATGTATCATTTTTGAAAAGTGATCCATAATTGTGAGTATGGCATCAAAGCCATTAGAGATGGAAAGGGGACTGATAATGTCAATTGAGATGACTTCCCAAAGGCAAGATGGTGCATTGTGGGGGTGTAATGGAGTCATTTTGGACATGGTCAACTTAACCTGTTGATATGTGTTATATCCTTTAATGTATTATTTAATGTTTTTGTGAATCATTGGCCAGTAGAATCGCATGGTGATGAGATTGCAGGTTCATTTGGCACCTGGGTGTCCTGTGAGTGAGTGGTCATGGTTCTCTTTCAATATTCTGTCTCTCAGTTTTGTTATAACATTGTACATTTCCTTTGCATATTTTTTTCTTTCTTTTCTTTATCTTATCTTTTTTGATCTAATCTTTTATCTAATCTTCATCACATGACTGATCACATGATCAGGTCTAGACTAATGATGTCATGCTTGCAGACTGCCTCATGGGCATAGCCTTTTTAATTTCCATTTATAAAAGAAGTCTTTTTTTCATTTCCATTGCTTCTTTCCTTCTCTTCCATTTAATGGCCTCATGCTTGTCTTGAGGATTTCATTTCTGCTTCTTCTTTCTATTTTTGCTATTGCCTTATCTATGACATTAGCTGGTCTGTGTGCAGAGTCATATAGTATAAATACAGGGTGTATTCAACTGATCCCCCTTAGTCTAATCCACTTGGTTATTCACCTCCTAGCAAGGTTGAGACCTCAAGGATACTACTCCTCTTCTCTATCACCATATCCTCTTTACTACCTTTGTGTCTGTGTGCACTTTGTGGCAAGACTCTGCATAGTGTCTATGAAACCACAAGTCTTTGTGATTGTATATCAAGAAGTATAGTGTTTTGCTAGGTGCTGCAACAAGTTTCTCATCTTTTGGAACATAGAGTTTATCATTCCAGTAGATGAGACCATCTTCTTCAGTCTATGGTGAGTCCTTCATCATCAATCCCTTCTTTACATAAGCTTCTTTCTTATACTGAAGCTTCTGTATGTTTTCTTCAATCAAGGTTGAATTGGTGAAGCAAATAAAAAGATCTTCTGGGAGGAGGATCTTATCTTTGTTGATTGAAGCATTTACCCCCTTTTCATAGTCTGATCTCTGAGAGAGACCATCTGCTGGGTTTGATTTTTTAGGGTGGTGAGTGATAACAAAATGGTATTCTTGGAGGATCTATTGCCATCTTGCTTGGCAATGAGATAGGTCTTGTGGCTGTTTGAAGCATGTAAGATTGCAGTGGTCAGTCAAGATTTCAAAGGGGTATTTTGCACTCAACAGATACTGGCACCATTTTTTGAGGGTGAAGATAATGGCTAGTAATTCGAGGTCAGCTGCATGGTAGTTAGTTTCTGTGTTCAACAGAGAACATGATGCAAAGGCAATGGGTCTCCAAACATCACCTTGATGTTGGGTGAGGATTGCCCCAAGACCCACTCCCAAACCATCAGTTTCAATGTGGAAATTTTCATTATTGGTAGAGTATCCTAGTGTTGGTGCTGAGGTAAGAATTGCCTTTAGAGACATAAATGCCTTATTGTGCTTCTCTGTCCATATAAAAGGGACATCCTTTCTAGTTGTTATGAATTTGTGTACGAATACACATACAATGCTATGACTACTTGCACTATGACTACATGCTTGCATGCATGAGTGCATATGATCATCTCTTTCCCTAATCATATGACCACTATGTTCCTTCACATCATCACACCCTTTACCTTTCACATTGATCACAATTATGGTTCACCTCTTCACATTCTTCATGACATCACTGATCATCTTCCATTCTGATCTTGATTCTTTTCCTCTGCCCTGACCCTTTGATTGATATGATCACTAATTGAGATTGCATCTCAATCATAACCCTGCAAGATCCTAGATGGATCTCTGCCATGATCCCCTTCTTGATCAGTCACACTTTGTGATTGATCTTCCATTCTACAATATTCCCTGCATTCATATCCGCTCTTCATATTCCCACTCCATATAAATGCCTAATGTTTATCTCATGGACTATTCCCCTTTATCTTACTAGCCTATAGCATTAATACCATATACCCTAGATCCTAGTATATAGCATGGTCTATGCACTATCTTGTACCATATATAAGAGATTATGAGTTGGCTGTTATCCCCCAGCCTAATCCACTTGTTACCTCTTCTACCCTGCCCTTAGTGGTGGCCTAGTGAAGTTAAGACTTGTAAAGGACAGCTATTCACCTACTGGCTCTTCATTGAGTCCCTAGGAGTAAGGCACATCTGGAGATAAAGCACAACCTCTTTTCTCTCCTCTATCATTCCATCATTTATCGATCCTAGCACCATCAAACCACTGTAAGGAACTGATGTTCCCTACAGTGGTAAAGGCCTGTTTTCCTATCCCCACTCTTTCCCTTTGCTGCTATGCATCCAGCATACATCCAGATGTCCACATCATGTCCATGCCTCTATAGTCCAGGTCCTCAAGTATTATTGCATCTAATAAACCTTTTGGTGAGTGACCCCCCTGGTTTCATTTGATTCTTTACATCATTAGACATATCTGGAGCACTGTTAAACACATCCGGACCACTTTTAAGTACATCTGGACCTCTTACATTTTGCTTATTTCAACATTTTCTACACTTTCACCCCTTTTACACATTCTATACACCCTTTTTTACCCAGTTTGTCTCTGGACCCCTTTGTAACTGTTACATCGGTCCTTACACTACTTACATAAGTCCTGGGTGTGCCTGGACTATAAACGGGTGTATATACACTCAAGAAGGAGTTTTTTTCCTTTCCACTGAAATCACATATCTGTTAGATCTGCACCTGGTCCCACAATTCTCAAGTCCTAGTCATCAGTACACACGTCCAGACACTCATTCTACACCACCTTATCGTCCTGTCACTTCGCACTTGGACCTATTGCCTAAAGAGCTTAGGAATAGATGTCTAATATCACCTATTCAAGGGAATCATAAGTTTAGAGTCATATCCTTTTTTTCCATTTCTTTTTGAATCCCTTTGGGACGAGCCTATTGTTCCCTTCACCCCTTTCTACTAACCTCCTTGCCACCCCAAGGAGTCTTTTTGTTTTACACCATCAATGTTATGGCCAGCTAGCAAACTTGTACCTCAGCTAGTTTAGAACCCAGAACCTTTGCAAGTATGAAAGATATTCATTGGAAGATTATCAAACCAAGAAATGTATCAAAGATCACATGACAGGAACCACCATCATAATGTTCCTAGATGTTATACCTATGGATCATAGAAGCTCTCACTGCTGTTGATCCTTATCATATTAGTACCAAGGACATATAGATATTTAAGCCATGAGTAGCATTGTGTCTCTCATTGGAACATACATGGAGGTATACAAACATACTCCCATATCTACAGTGACATCAGCTTCATTCTCAAGGATGGCAACCTGGAAACAGCCATGCGATTATCCAAGGCTCAGAACCCTCGCTTCAAGAGCCGAACACAATTATGCTAGTACCCTAGAGTATTAGTATTAGGAGGAAGACAGAACCTAGTTGCAAGAGAACTACAGTTACTAAGGACTTGTAAGAGTAGTCCTAGAGCTTATACTTGAAGATGTCCCAACTCAGTCCTATCATTATATCTGATCCCCTTTCCCTGCTGTCCAGCACTCTTTTTTATCCAGACATTATCTCAAGGATTCATCATATTGTTCCCTGGTCATCTGCCAGGTTGGTTAGGTTTGTCTGGCAGTATAGATAGAACTCTTTGATTCCGCAACACTAGTGAGATCATTTAGTGGTTGTGCAACTGAGACAAAACCTTTTATGAATTGTCTGTAGAAGTTAAGAAATCTGAGGAAGGATCTGAGTTCTTTGATTGTAGATGGTCATGGCCAGTTGGTGATTGCCTTGACCTTGAAGGGATCCATTTTGATTTCCCCATGTGAGATGACAAGGTCAAGATAGTCAGTTTCAGTTTTGTGGAAGTTACACTTTTTGTGTTTGAGTGATAACTTGTGTGTATGCAGGATTTGGAGTACTTCCTTGACTGTCTTGTGGTGGTCATCGAGATTACTAGAGAAAATCATAATGTCATCCATATAGACAATGACTTGACTTTTATTGATAAGATTGCGAAAGATATGGTTTATCATTGTCTGAAAGGTAGCTGGTGAATTTGTTAGATCAAAAAACATTACCAATGGTTCAAATAATCTGTGATTCATTCAAAAGGCAGCCTTCCACTCATCACCTTCTTTCATCCAAATGTTGTTGTATCCCCACCTAATGTCAAGTTTAGTGAAGTATTTGGTGTTTTTGAGCTTGTTGATCAATTCCCCAATTAGTGGGAGTGGGTATTGGTTTTTGATAGTGATGTCATTTAACTTGCAATAATCTTGCACTGGTTATAGTTGGCCATCTTTTTTCTTGATAAAGAAAAAGAGGGAGGCAAAAGGAGATTTGAAAAGCTGAATTCTCCTAGTTGAGAGATTTTCTTCCAAGAAAGCATCAAGTTTCTTTTGTTCATCTAATGTTAGATTTTATTTATATGTCTTACAGTCTACCTTATGATTCTCAGAGGTGAGTTCAATGGTGTGGTCCTATGGTTTCAATGGGGGGAGTTCATTAAAGATCTCTTTGGCAAATATATCTTTGAACTTGTGATACTCTGGGGGTACTGCCTCTTTAAAGGTTTTCTTGGTCTTAGCTGCATTGGCAGCTGCAGCTATGTCTGTGGCAACATTTCTGTTTTCTTTCCAGTTGAACTTCAGGAGTTGGTTGCCTTCTTTGAGTTTCTTAAATGGATATTGGTGTTCATGTTGGCATTTGAATTCAATTGTGCTGGTCTTTCAATTAATCTTGGGGTTGTGAAGCTTTAACCAGTTATATCCAAGAAATACTATATTTATTGAAAGATTAGTAACCAATAGTGTGATCTTTTCAATATGTCCATAAAGGTTCAGCAAGCACATAATGAAATGTGTAATTTTTCCTGTGGAATTTGTGGTTCCATCTGTGTTATAGACAGGGATTGGTTTTGAAAGTGGATGTGTGGGGATATTGTGTTGTTTGATGAATTTGCAGTCAATTGAGGACCCTGTAGCTCCAGAGTCAATCAAGTCATCTCTCCAATATTTCTAACTATTGTCCATTGTCATTGCAATTGGGACCACTAACAAATTGATGTGGTGATGTCGACAACTTCTTATAATGTGTCTGGGTTTCTTCTGTAGATCTTGCAGTATTCAGAAAGCATCTTGATTGTCTGCTTCTTTTAACTGTCATACTAATTCTGAATTGACTTCAGTTCAGCAAGATTCATATATAAAGTATTGAAGGTGTCATAAAGTGGTTTCTTCATCTTGTTCTTTTGCTGATTTTTGAATCCATCATATAGACCAAGGATCTATTGTATAATCTTCTTGTGTTTTGCATTTGGATGGTTTCTCAGTACTTAGTATATTCTTCATTGTCAAAGTTTTAGGGGGACCCTCCTGTTTCACCCCCTGTTCTTGATCAGTACTCTGAACTAATTGTGAAGGCTGAGCTAGTATCTGTATGTTGGTGATTGAATGATTTTGCAGTGTGATGGTCTCCTCTTTGTCTGGTTGTACTGATTTGGATTTGTTTGTCAACTTTGAGAGTTGATTCCTTGTGTCAGGTACAGGAGCAGTAGTATGGTACTTATCTACTGCTCCCTTAGAAAATCCTTCTTTCTGACTGCACAAAGTTTTTCATATAGTTTAAACAACTCATCTTCATCAATACCAATTCTTCTTTTTTCTTTTCCCTCTTTCTTTGCTCTAGGGTGGAAGTGGATAGGGCATGGCCACAAGTCTCCACACATGTAGCACTTGCCCTTTGCTCATACTTCTAGAATGTTCATTGGTACTCTGCTTCCCCTGAACATTCCAGGTGTGTTTGGGTGTACTGATCCCTGGGTGGGAGGAGTGGTCTGTTTGCTTGACCCTGGAGTCAATGTATTGTGTGTTGGTTGAAACAAAGTTCAGGGGGTTAAAGAGTTTTTAAGCAGTTGCTTCATGCTTCTGAATAAATTGGAGTTCTGAATTGCTGCTAAGGTGATCTCTGCTTTAATTAGGGCATTTTCCCATACTGCAAAATCCTCTTCTTTATCAATTAGTTCCAAGTTAGTTTGATAGGCAAAGGTTAAAGAAGCTTTGTAAACTCTGTCATAAAGTATTTCAATAAGGGTGAATGCATCCCAGTGCATGTTGTACTTGGCATTGATTGCCAGTTGTTTTAGCCAAACAATGAACTCTTCAACTGTCTCTTTAGACCCTTGTATGAGATTTCTAAGTTTGAAATGTGCCTTGCATGTTAGGTCTGCAGGTTTGAAAATGGAATTGAGGTAATTGCTGAACATGCTAAAACTTCCTGTCTTGTGGTATCCTTAGGTGACATAGAGGTCCACTATGTGACCAGCCAAATTATCTCCCTGCATGTATGATAGCACTATTAAGACTTTCTGTAAGTCAGATGGTTCTTTGTCAAAACCATTCAGGTAGATGTCAATTGTATACCTCCAATGAACATATTTGGCTTTATCTCCTTCAAAGGGTTCAGATTTCACAGCAAGGGATTTACTGACAGCTTTAGCTTTGGATTTGGCAGATTGTGGGGGTTTTTTTGCCTCTGGTGATGATTTTCCTGAATCCATTATGACATCTTCACCTATGGGCATGGTAGAAGGGGGACCTATATACTTGGAACCATACTTGTTATACAGTTGCAGCTATGTCTCCATCTGTTTTGAGAAGTGTTCATTGGCATTCTTATGCAGCTTGGCTTTGCCTCATTCTGTAGGGGTAGGAGAAGCTTCCTGTCTTATTTTGGGTATCTCTAAGCAGCAATCACTGCATCAGCTTGCTCTAATGCATATATGATACCAGAACCAGTTGGTTCAGTATGAGAGGGATGAGAGGCAGAGATTGGTATTCCTCCTGTTGAGGCAGTGTGGACACTGGTGCAAGATGCAGTGCAAGAAGCAGCTCTGGAATGGGATATGATGGACTTTGTTGCAAGCAATGACTTGAGCTTCTGCAACTACTGGGGTTTGGGGAGAAAGGGGATAACTAGTTGTTGTTGAAGTCAAGAACTAGGCAGTTGATTTGATGGTGGGGGTGATGTGTAGTGGTAGGGGAAAATGAGGTTGATATAATGTCAGAACCAGACCAAAGTCTTAGGTGCTCAAGGTAGATGAAGAGAAATGAATATATCAACCTGAGGAGGCATTATAGTACTAACAGGACTTATGTATCTACAGTATCAAAAGCTATGCATTACGAAGGGTAAGTGGCTATAACAATAGAGTTGTATGTTAAATTGAATAGGCTATGATGTCAGCTGTGTAATAGACTGGTCACTGGTATGTATGATAACCAGGGTGTGAGGTAACAAGGCTATGAGGGGGAAAAAAAAGGGGTAAAGGATCAGAGTCTGACAATCCACTTGTTCACCTCTTCTACTCTGCCTACAAAGGTGGCCTAGTGATGTTTAAGGAACAACAAGTAAAAGAGTAGCTATTCACCTACCCACTCTTCATTGAGTGCCTAGAAGTGAGGCATTGCTCAGATGTGGTCCAAACCCCTACCCTTTCTTCTCTATTTATTACTGTGTGTTCAGCAACTCAAGACTTAGTCAAGATGGAACCTAGTCAAGACATCTTGGAAAATGCTCATTATACTTTGTGAAAATATCAAAATAAGATCACATGATTCAAAAGTGTTATTGCAACTTCAAGATAATGTTATATCTGTGGGTTGCATAGGTGTACACTGCTGGCTTCCCTTATCATATTAACATAATGTTATTTATTAGTTGTTCCTTCTTGTCTGCAGACTTGAGAGAAGATTCTATTAAGACATACTATGTGGTGCCTCAGGATAGAGTGGCATTCTAGATCAGCTTTCAAGGATGGCAACCTGGAGATAGCCATGTGATTACTCAAGACCTGGACTTCTTGCCCAAGGGTCAACCATGATTATGCCACAGTTATAGGATGTGATATTAGGAGGATGCAAACTAGCTGCAATAGTGCTTGATCATACTGATGATGCAAGAGTTTATCAAGATGTTGTAGATCACCCTTTTCTCACTTATGATCCCCTCTCTGACTGTTCAGTCATTCTCCTCTCTGTTCATAGGTGAAGCCCTGTAGAAGAAGATGCCAGATTGCCTGATAAGTTATGATGATAGAGATAGGCAGTGTAGTGTTTCACTTTGGTCACTCAACAAGTTAGCTGATAAGATCTTTTCTTGGAACTCACATGCTCAGAGGTTCAAAGGTATGTTTATCACTGTTGAATTGCTCTCTTTAGGGCATCTTGATATACAGTTACTTAGTGAACTGGGAATTAACATTCCTACCATCCTTATCTGTGGTGATAACCAAGAGGCCATTTTCATGGCATTTAACCCTATCATAGAAAAACAATCCAAGCACATCTGCTTGTGATTTCACCACATTAGAGATCTAGTTACTAATGGCAAAGTAACTCTCTATAACATTGAAGGCAGTAATAACCCTGTCAATATGTTCACTAAAAATCTGGGCAAAATCAAACTTGTGAAGTTTAAATCCTAGCTGGAACTTTTCATTCCCCTAAGCATTCATTGCAGCTTCTAGTGCATCTATGCTATCATTTATGCCTTGCATTCAGCAAGGGGGAGTGTTGAACTGGCACTATTCAGCTGCCATTCACTAGCTACAATTATGTAGGATTACATTGTAGCATGGCCCCTATTGGTGTTGAGCAATCAGAGAAACACTAAGACCCTGCCTATCTTCCATCACCATAACCCATTGGGTGATCTGGCATCACCAACAGAATCCTTGAGCAGTCACAAAGAGAGAGAATGCTAGAATAGCAAGAGGGAGTCAAGAGTAAGAAAAGGGTGATCATTAGCACCTTGATGAACTCTTGCATTGTTAGTATCACCAAGCACTATTGCAGCTGATGTGCATCCTCCTAATACCAGGACCTAAGACACTGGCATAATTATTGTCAACTCTTGGGGTGAGGAGTCCAGGTCTTGGGTAATTGCATGACTATCTCCAGATTGCCACCCTTGAAAGCTGGTCAGGGATGCCACCCCATCCTGGGGCATTACACACAGTCATCTGACAGGATCATTTCCAAGCCTGCAGGCAAGGAGGAACAACTAATAAATAATACTCTGTCAATATGATAAGGAACACTGACAATGTACACCTATGTGACCTGCAGGTATAACATCATCTTGAGCATTGCAATAACATCTTGAGTCATGTAATCTTATCTTCATGAAGTAATTCTTGATAAATGATAGTTTTCCAGATTGTCTTGACTGGGTCCTGTCTTGACTGAGTCCTGAGTTAGCATGACCACACAGTGATAAATAGAAAGAGGGTAGAGTGGAGGATGAGTGTTGCAGAACCTAAGAGTTACACTACTCTGCCAACTAACCCAACCAACCAGGCAGACAACCAGGAACAAACAATGAATCCTATGAGATACAAGGTCCAGATAAAAG
>JBBPJS010000464.1:0-16409 GCA_038088835.1 Singerocomus rubriflavus | reverse complement strand
ATCCTTCTCCATTCTTTTCTCTCCTTACTGTGTGGTCATGCAAGCTCGAGACCCGGTCAAGATGATGTCACGGTCAAGACAACTCATAGCAACATTCTTTGTGGTATTGTTCTATCTTTGTGAAGAACACTAATGATGATAGAAAACCTACATGATGCAACCTTATCACAAGGCTCTGTGGATGTCATACCTGCAGATGACATAGGCATACACTGCTGATCTTCCTTATAATATTGATCTAGTATTTATAGTTGTTCCTCCCTGCCTGCGGGCTTGGAGATGATCTTGTTGGATGCTGTGTGGTACATCCCAAGATGGGGTGGCACCCCTGACCAGCTTTCAAGGTTGGCAACCTGGAGATAGCCACACAATCACCCAAAACCCAAACTCCTTGCCTCAAGAATCGACAATGATTATGCCAGTCTCTTAGGTGCTGGTATTAGGAGAATGTGTGCATGGTGCAATAGTCCGTTGCAGTACTGACAATGCAATAGTTCATCAAGGTGTTGTAGATCACCCTTTCCTCACTATCTGATTCCCTCTCTGCTATTCAGCACTCCTTTCCTCCATGACTTCTCCAGGATTCTTTTGGTAATGCCAGATCGCCTGACAGATTATAGGTGATGGATGATAGGCAGGGTTATAGTGTTTCTCTGGTCACTCAACAGTGGCCTGCAGTTCATGTCTATCTTCATGAAGGACCTTTACACCCTTTTACAGATAGAAGCCAATCCATCAATGGCTTACCACCCTTAGACAGACAGACAATCGGAGTATATGAATTGAGAAATCAAACAGTATCTCTGAATATATACAAACTATCAACAAGATGACTGGGCAAAGTGGTTGCCTATGGCCAAGTTCACCCACAATCAAAAGACTTCTTCTGTGACAAACTTCTCCCCCTTTATGCTCAATTATGGACACATTTCTACCATAGGGGCCAAACAAAGAAAGAAGGTTACAAACCCAATGGCAGAGGAGTTCAAGAAAAAGATGAGAAAGAGTAGAGAGATGGTGAAAGAGGCATTGGAGAAAGTGGCACTGTTGATGAAGAAGTTTCATGATCAATATATGACATGACTCCTACCCAAATACAAGAAGGGTGACCTCATCCTTTTGGAGGTGCACAATATTTGAACAGACTGACCAACAAGAAAACTTGACAATAAGAAGTATGGCCCCTTTAGGGTCATAGGAAAGGTTGGCACTGTGGCATATAAACTCTCCCTTCCATCTGGCTGGCAATCAATTCACCCCATTTTTCACAAATCCCAGCTATGGCCATATGTCATAGAAGAGTTCCTTCACAGAAAAAACCACCACCACCTCCCCCAGATCTCGTCAACAGAGAAGAAGAGCAAGAAGTTGAGGAAATACTCGACTCATGTATTTGTAGGGATACCCTTGAATACCTCATACATTGGAAAGGGTTTCCACCCGAAGAGTGAGAATGGAAAAAGGCATCCAAACTTACACATGCTCAGCAAGCTGTCAAGAACTTCCATCGTAAACATCCTATGGCTGTTTGTCCCCATTCCCGCATGCATGTTTGTAGTCAAATCTTAACAGACTCATCTTGCTCATGTCCAATCTGTCAAGGTGAAGCTCCACCGAAACCTGTAGGTGTCTTTGACACTCCCAACTTTTGAACCTATAGCTCTTCTCTCTCCAAATTCTCTCTCGATCACTTCAATATTCTGCCTTGTGAGGACTCTCAGTCTTGAATGGGGGGTGATGTTAGATTCTGATCCTTTTCCCCTTTCTGTCTTCATAGCCTTGTTACCTCACACCCTGGTTATCATACATACCAGGGACCAGTCTATTACACAGCTGATATCACAGCCTACCCAGTTCAATGTACGACTCTATTATCATAGCCATTCACCCTTCGTAATGCATAGCTTTTGATACTGTAGATATATAAGTCCTGTCGGTACTACAACACCTCCTCAGGTTGATATATTCATTTCTCTCCATCTACCTTGAGCACGTAGCCCTAAGGCTTTGGTCTGGTCCTGACAATTGTTTTCCTTTCGTATATAGTACCGACCATTGTAGTCGATCACCCCAGTCCGTCGCAATCCGTGCACGACTGAGGTGAGACCATCTTACTATGCTCGTACCTACTCATACTGACTCGTAGTTAGTCAGATCTACGATAGGTGAATATATAGTCCGTCGCAATCCGTGCACGACTGAGTCAGATCTACGATAGCAATTCTCACAGCCTTAGGACTAAAGTACTGACTTTCAATCAGTATCCTCGATAGTGCACAGACGCTCGCGTTATTGCGGTATGTTTATCACGTTTTGATTGAGTGTCGGTCAAATGCCCCTTTGCGCTGTCTGACCTATCTTCCTCCGTACGTCCCTGGAAAAGAAAAATCGCTCTTCGAGCTAATGTCGCTACTCACCCTAGGTTTTGGAGCGTAAGTGACTCATTCAACTTAGTTTGGCAAATACATACTGATTATACAAACTACTAAAGTTTGGTGTTGGTATAGTCGTAAGTGGCACACTCAACTGAGATTCCGTAAACGACGATATTCAAGTACTGGGTTACCTTCATAGTCCCAAGGTAGCTCTATTGTATTGACACAATGACCTCATAATCCCATATCGTGATAGCTTCTACGCTCATCGAATTTGGATAAGTAAGTAGTCTTGGAATTTTCTCTCGTCATAGTTTACTTATTCTTTAAAGTCACAATCGAATTGTCACATGTGCCGTGGTATGTTACATGTGTCCCATTCACGGATATTAGCTGAATTCAAGGTGACAGCTTCTGTTTGCCACTGCACAGCTGGGTCAGCAGTCAAATTAAGTTTTTGACGTTTTTAACCCAACTTATATACCAGTGTTTGGATCATGTTTGTCCATCTTCATTCTTTCTGTCAACTGAATTCTTCCATTAATTGGGGACAATGTAGTGGTTATAGTGGACTTGTGAGTAGATAAGTGGCATACTGCCAGACTTTTCATTGATGGTTTTTCAGAATCCGCATGCCGATACTCCAGACAGCAGTAGCCAGCAATGTATGATATCATGAGAGTACTGGTGCTAGACTAACAATTGGACCATTAGTTTATACCACTAGCTGCAGTGGCGAGTGCGATGTGTGATGTGCGATGCAATCATCACACTGTCTATTGTTTATTACCTGCGGCCAGCAAGGATAGGTGTAGTTCGGTATTTTCTTCTTTATATTGCATGTTTAGTGTCGCTCATCCTTTACAGGCGAGGCAACTTCATCAGGAAACTGAATATTGCCTTTGTTCAGATGGTATTTCTCTCCCTGTAAGCCTGCTTCTCAATACCATGAATGATGTGATGCGGTTTTTGTTTTTCTCTTGTCATGTAGCATCAATGCATTGGCAGTAGTGATCTTGGTAAGAGCATAGCAGGGAGCACTCATTAATGAGATTGATGTGTTTCCCAAGTACTTAGCGCAGAATTATGGAGTGTCTCAGTTCCTCAGTGCTGTTCCAACTGCTATACTGAGCAAGAGTAAGCCCATGGTCACTTAACACAATCTCTTCATGGACTGACTGGTTGATAGCCTATATGAACCTTATGCTCAGCGTGTAAGTAAATTTGGTTATCCGGACAATGTCGACTTGCATAACTAATGTCTCTAGGCTAAACATGCGCAAGCCCATCCGACAACAACAACAAGCTCGAGCGCAACCTCAGCGTACCATAGATATTCCAACAATCCCCACCATTCAATGATGTTGTTGATCATGTTATGGCGACACTGTGATGTATTGCCGATAAAGCCTCTAATGAGTTCTGGGCTCATTAACCTTTATCTTCCCTTCATCAGCAAACTACATTTGTTACGTTGCACTTTTAAAGACTCTTCGAAGTCTAGCGAGGCCTACGCGAGGCATAGCAGAGACTCTGATTGGGCAAGAGCCCCGTGGTACGGCAATTCTCCTTTCATATCTCGATGCACAGCGTTTGTGCAGACTTTCAGAAGTGCCGATGTTGTTGAGAGGAAAGTTGCATGTCCATACTGTAGAAGTTCGCGTTGATCAACGATCTCAAGTCCCGCGCTTACATGAGTATAGAAAAGATGTTTACCTTCGGAACTATTTATTGAGACACCAGGAATTGGCACACACAAGGTGCTCTCCCATAAATGTCACACATTGGTGGCATCCGCACCATCACATAAATATCTTATCTGGTTTCAGTGAATAGCAATACTTCCATCACTCAAATATACACCATGCTGGGGAAGAATATTAATGTTCAAGGAACTCAGGAATGCAATCCATCATATCTGTGGTGTCATTCGTGGTTTTACGACTTTCCGTACCGCACCTGTGGCGCTTCGCATACTATCGCCCCAGGCTTCCGCCCGCTAGCGACAATAGCTTACGTAATCCCCTCGACCCTCTCCCCGGAAGTGCATTTTGGGTTACGAACTCGGAGGCGAATTTGAATATATAAATACAGTATAGTCTATGGCCCTTAGCCGCTCGAGGCCGCCCTGCAACTCTAACATCGTATTGCAACGACCATACATTTGCGGCCCGACTTCCACACCTCTCCACTTTGGAACTGCAGATCCACGAACGGCTGTGTATATCAGCCATGAGCGCAGTTCCAATTGAGTCGGTGTGGGGTCCTGTGTTGATAGGTGGGTAACCTCGACCCGGGAAACCAGAATGGCTGACTGTCTCGTTAGGTTTGACAATTGGACTAACGTGCGTAGAAATTTGCAGTCACGATGTGTTTATAAACACAATTGACCTCATGCTAGCCTGTACGGGGTTGCATTTGGTTAATTCATATTCTACGTGCAAGCCTTTCCATGCGATAGGCTCCCACTCAAAACACTGGTAAACATTCTCTGTCGTCTGGATCTCCCTAGCTTAGGCCCTCATCAACTAAATGTCCTCTCCGCAAGTGTTGGTTGTCTTGTGTGTTTCGCACTTACAGGGTTCGCCTCAGGACTGACTGTTGAATAGTATTCTCGAGAGCATACGGACGCTCACATTAGTGTGGTCCGTTCATCGCCTTTTGATCAAGTGTCGGTCAAATGCTCCGCCGTATTGTGCGACCTACATTCCTCCGTAGGTGATTGGAAGGTGATAACTCGTTCTTAAGAACTGACTATGTGGTTCTCACTAGATTATCGAACGTGGGTGTAATGCAGCTTGACTCGGCAAATATGTACCAAGGATGCAAACCATTACTAAAGTTTGGTGCCGGTATCCTCGTAAGTGACCCACCCAAGCAGGGTTTCATGAATGACTCGGACGGTATTCAAGTATTGGATCATCTTCATAGTCCAAAGGTAGCTTTATTATATTAGACCAACGCTCTCATAATCCTATGTTTTGATAGTTTCTACGCGCATCGAGTCTGGATAAGTAAGAGTCATGGAGTTTCCTCTCATCATACTTCACTTCCTCCTTACGGTCAGTGATCATAATCGGGTCATCACATG
The DNA here is from genome assembly GCA_038088835.1 of Singerocomus rubriflavus. Taxonomy (NCBI): domain Eukaryota; kingdom Fungi; phylum Basidiomycota; class Agaricomycetes; order Boletales; family Boletaceae; genus Singerocomus; species Singerocomus rubriflavus. The sequence goes on along the minus strand of JBBPJS010000464.1, from coordinate 10,943 downwards.
TGCTGTGGTATGCCACCCCACCCTAGGAGTTTAGCTGAGTTCAAAGTGACAGCTTCTGTTGGCCATTGCACAGCTGGGTGGGTAGTTGAAATAAATCTTTGATGTTTTTGACCAAACCTACTTACCAGTATTTGGATCATGTTCGTGCCTTTTCATTCTTTTTGTCAGCATCAACTACCTGCTTGAATTGACATGATTGGGGATGGCTGTGGTAGAGTTGTAGGTGGATAAGTAACATACCTCTGGACGTTTCGTTGATGGTTTTTCCGGGCCCGTACGCCGACATTCCGAGTCGCATTAATTACCAAGGTACGATGTTACAAGACTACTGACGCTAGACTCACGATTGAGCATTAGTTTTTACCATTGGCTTCAATGGCAAGTGCTGCTTGTAATGCCATTATCACGGTATCTATCATTTATTACCTCCGGCCAGCGAGGATTGGTGCAGTTCGGTACTTTCTTCCTCACATTGCATTCATAGTATCGATCACCCTTGTTAGGCGAGGCAACTACATCAAAAAACTGAATACCATCTTTGTTCAGATGGGCTTTCTCTCCTTGTAAGTTTACGTTTCAATGCCCTGGGTGTCATGATGCAGTCTATTTTTTCCCATGCAGTATCAATGTGTTAGCAGTGGTGATCTTGGCAAGTACACTGTCAGAAAGCACTCATAGACAAAATTGATATGTTTTCCAAAGCACTGCGTACAGGACGATCGGGTGTCTCAGTTCCTCAGCGCTGCCCCGAGCACCATGCTTCGCAAGAGTGAGCCCATCGTTCAACGTAATTTTCTTTACGGACTGATTGTATATCCGTCAATAGCATATGTGAACTCTATGCTCAGTGTGTAAACAGAGCTGATTGTTCGATGTTGGCTTGCACGACCAACGTTTTCAGGCTCAAGACGCGCAAGCCCATCCGGGAAGAACAACAAGCCCGTGCTCAACCTCAGCGTACCACGGATATTCCGACAATCTCCACCGTTCGGTGATATTGTCAACCTCGTAACAGCAATGCTATACCTAATTTGCATATTCGAGATGGTCTTGGTGGCGTGGATGTTTCGATTCCTCGAGTTCTACTACAAGGGGGGTCGTGTAATATATTCTGGATTGCTCATCAGCTCATAATAACTGATGGTCTTGGTTATCTCTGCTTCTCGGGGATTGCGTCTGGAAGGAAGCTCAGAGTTGTCGACGATGACAAATTCGGCTCTTACACTGCGTTAAATTGTATTCAGTTTGCCTCCTTATTTCATAAACCGCTCTTTGATACCTTGAGCTCGTCGAATGCTTACTCGACAAACATAATATTCAGCTTAGAAGCAGTGCGAGGTTCAAGTTGGAATCAAGTTTGCGATCCTCCAATCAGTTGCACGCTAGAATCTGTTGCTCGGACTAGATTAGCAAGACGCTATTCGGACTCGCAGATCAACAGCAAGCACAGTAAGTTTGTTGATTAATACAAAAACGTAACTCGTCAACGACACACAGGTACAAATACCTCATTCTAAGCCGTCCTGTCTTGCATAGATCCAAGCCCAGGACAATCTCTATTCCATCAACGGATCTATTGTGATCTCGCATTGCTGTCTCATATGCCCGACTCTGATCGCATCGAGAGTGCAAAGCCACCAAGTCCACGTAAGTTCACAATGTCCAGGAGAGTTGTCTCTGGGGTGTTCATGCTAGTGGTCGTTTCAGCGAGATTGAGGAGCACCAATTTACCCGAAGATACATACGTGCATTCAGTCGAACCGGAACCATTTCTTAGCGGTCATCCTATCTTGCCGGAGGACATGGGTACGTTGAGCTCTTGTGTGGCGCAACTAACTGAAGAGCTTCAACGGCTTACACTTTGCCTTCAGACATTGCTGATTTGACGCAGGCACAGCTCTACGAAATGAATCAAGTAGGTGTAGTCATTTGGTCCCATCAGTTCCGTCCGTGACCGCTCTCCATAGAAACTTCTCGAAGAAAGTATGGAGTCGGAGCGTCCGCTGGTCTCTCCGCCAGAATCTATCTCTATCCTGCTTGACGAATACTCCAATTCCCCCGATTTTTTGGCTCAGATAGATACCTTGACCAACAGAGGGTATCGGGTCATAATTCGCGCTAAAGGTTTGTTCCTGTGTCCTCATTTGTGATGTGATTGTATATCTCACTGTACACATCCTTAGGCGATGGTGATTGTTTCTATCGAGGTGACTCTAACTCTATCTATCGTGATTTTACTTTTGATGCATTTCAGCTATTTAGCGTTAGCATTTGCTTACCTGGATCGCCTTATGGGGTCACCGGAGCGTAATAGAGACAACAGACTAGCCACGACCAGGGAGATGCTCGCGATTGCTGGTTTCGACGATTGGGTCTATGGGCAGCCTTATGAGATCCTCCAAGACTTGGCTCAAAATCACTATACAAGTCATACGAATGCAAATAAATGGCTTTGGCAAAGTTTTACGGACCCGCTGAGTACGTTTATCGTCGAATCATAGAGTCTCTTTGCTTGTCTTACCCTTTTTCCCTAGCGTCTAACTACATCGTGATGTACATGCGCCTGCTGACTTCTGCTCAAATGCGTCTCGACGAACAATTTGCAGACTTCCTCTTTGATCCCGAGTCACAAATGCAAACCACTGTCGATGATTTCTGCAAGCGATTTGTGGAACCCCTTGGAAAAGAGGCAGGTGAGGACACACACGCCTCTCAGTCATAGACTACTAGATCTCGAAATAAAAAGACCATGTGCAGGTAGCTGCGCTTGCTCAGGCGCTAAATGTTCATGTCAAGGTCGCTTACTTGGATGGGCACGCCGTCGACGGCCAGGTCAACTTTGTCGATTTTTCAGAACAGGCGATGGGCAATACTGAACCATTAGTTTTACTATACCGGTGAGCAATTGTTATGTCGGTTTTCGTCGGGGTCGTTGATCCTCGATCATCCGTTGGCTAGACCTGGTCATTACGATATTTTACAAAAGAATTGAACAGAAAAATGACCAACGAGGTCCGGGGCGAAGGACTATAAACATATTCACAACGTATTCCATGTAAGATATATATACCCGAAGTGTACGGGACGATTGCAATATGATCTCCACACCAAGAAGTGTTGATACTTGCCAGTAGCTCTAGTCGGATATCATCACGTTGGAACCCTCGCACATGAGATCTAGGCCATCAAGCCCGCGAGGTATACCTATCAAAGCAGGGTCAGTTGAACGAAACTATGCTCATGACGGATATACGGCGTAACAAGAGACTTAGGGATATCGAGCGGTCAGTTATTGGTTAGACTTATACATATGGATGAGCACATCCACTCGGTAACATACCATTGCACGATATATCCTGAACCCCGAGTTCGTGGCTCAAAGTTCACTTTGTAAAACGTCTCAGTACTTGGGGTTGCGTGGAATTGTTACTGCTGGCTCACCGATGGAAACCTTGTCACAGCTCGTAAAGGGATCTGTGTAGAAATAGATCAACCTGTATTCTTGGGTCAAGTAGGTACCGTAGGCACGACTCGTGTCATTAGGGCTTGAGCTTCAGTTGATGGTTAGCATCAGCCAGGGCTGCCCTCCAGGCTCGTCACCCGAAGTGAACTCGCGTCGACCGGCTAAACTTCATACTTTCTTCTTCGATCGTTCATCAATCTGTAGTCAAGGTGGACGACAAAGTCGAGTTGCAAGGTTCATCACTGAGTGGTAGAGTCGCCTGACCACTTGACTCGATTCGGAAGATGCGATTTGGCAGATTTTCTTTTCGATACCACTACTTGCCCTCCAAGGCCCATATACCGGTCATGTCACCCAACTACGAAACCTGGTCAAAGGAAGAGCTCATCGCCCGTCTCACTGAGCTCGAACAACGCGTCAAAGCGGGTCTCCATCATCACAAGTCGCGTCCCTTGAAACGAGCCGACGGCAGTGGCCTCTCCCCCCGTATCAGCGGACGTCCGTTCCATTTCAAAGACCATCTCGTTCGCAAGATCGCGGTCAAGTTTTGCTATTCGGGATGGGAATACAATGGTCTGACATTTCAGACTGACCCTACCCCATTGCCGACTGTCGAGGAAGTGCTTTTCCAGGCGTTCGCAAAGGCGCGATTGGTAGATGCTGAGGCTGGTCTAGATGGGTGTGGGTGGGAGAGGTGCGGGAGGACCGACGTAGGTGTGAGCGCCGCTGGACAAGTCGTCTCCCTCTGGGTGAGGAGCGCACTCCCAGTCAGTAGCACAGAACCAGCATTGGATCTGGCGGATTCACTGGATGCAGAACCGGATGATGCACCCGATACGACGCCAGACGTCGACCAACCATCCCTGGACTTTCCAGACTTTGACCTTGTCAGCGAACCACCCTCGAACTCGTCCGCCCCTCCTCCGCGCTCCAAGGAGCTGCATTATGTCTCCATCCTCAACCGCGTACTTCCTCCAACCATCCATGTCCTCGCTTGGTCCCCTGTCTCCCCTGATTTCTCCGCCCGGTTCAACTGCAAACATCGACATTATAAATACTTTTTCACCGCACACGACCTCGACATCACCACTATGCGACATGCCGCCACCGCCCTCGTTGGCGAACACGATTTTCGTAACTTGTCCAAATTAGATCCGGCAAAGCAGATCACCGACTTTCGTCGTCGGATCATGAGAGCCGACATCACCCTCGTCTCGGGGCGAGAGGGAGAGTACGCTGTATACGTCCTGGATCTCGTTGGCTCTGCATTTCTGTACCACCAAGTGCGACACATCATGGCTATCTTGTTTCTCGTTGGAACGGGCCTCGAGTCCCCATCAATCGTGCCCACGCTCATGAATGTCGATGGGTCCGAGCGTGCCCTCTCCCCCACCGATGAACCGCTCCCCATTGTTGACCGCAAACCAGAATACCAAATGGCAGACGCGCTGCCGCTCATGCTCTGGGATTGCGCGTTCACAGACTCAGACGTACAGTGGCAATCTGGTGATGAAGATGAAAATGATGGCGATGTCAACGGCTCGAGGACCAAGGGCAACCTGTATCATCAGGTACATTCTATTCACCAGCGTTCGCTAATCCATACCACCATCGAAGCATACTTCCTAGCGGCTACTGCTCGGTATCATCCATCACCTCCCCGGTATTTTCCATTTAGTACGACCGCACTTACGATATCGACGATCCCACTACTAGCGAACAAGCAGCTTCCGGTGCTGGGTGTGCCCTTGGGCGGTGGGACATATAGAAGGGGAGCCAAATATGTTCCCATAATTCTGCGAAAGAGACTCGATCATGTCAAAGTTGCTAATGAACGTTGGCGAAGTGGAAAAGGTAGTCGTAGAATTGAGAAAGAGGAAGTGGCATGCAACGACATAACTGACGAGTAGCTGTCCGTGCCCTTCAAGAATTCGTCACGCAGTAAAAGAACAAATTAATTCCTGATCAATTGATACAGGATATTAAGGGAAACAGTAAGACCAAACAAAGGTTGCCTGCAGACATCTGCAATATGTGCTGCAGTCGTGATGTAGTCCTCTGAGGATGGAGATAGCACAACCTCTACGCCAATGGGCTATTGTTCAAGTAAGTATAGGTGTCCTCCGTAACCGGATGTCCAGAGAACCTCGCTGCTAGACGCTCATCTAAGGGGAGTTAGTCAGACACGAAGTAACCAAGTGCCGGCCAACTAACAAGTAGGGTCGCTGTCGATGTGCTTGAAATGTTTCAGAGCCCATGTAGTCCCCGCAGCAGCTTCATCTCTCCGTCTTTGCCTTTGTTCATTCTGGAGCAAGATGTTGTCAATGCACCTTTGATTAGTAGCGGTGAAACTCTACCTCAATTCTGCTCTTATCTTTTGCAGCAGCGTCGAAGTCCCCCTCTCTGATACCCTTGGAAACACCGTACCACAAGCGCCTGCTCTCCCATTCCCCTTGCTCTTCGACCGGTGCGACAGTAACTTCTTCCTTGGGAGTCGTAACGTCGTGAAACGTGGCACCAGTTAACGTGTCTATTGACGTGGTGTGCCATGTCCCCTGGATCACGCGCTCAGGGGTGTGTGCAGGATGTGTAACTGTTGCTTTAAACGAATGAGAAGTTCCAGAGAAGTACCCCTTGCCCTTGTACTCAATCTAACATTCACGTGTAGTCATGAGCGTGTGAGGGATTAACACGGACGGTTACCATACCACGGATTGCCAGCCGTTCGACCCCTGAATGTAGCTTGTGTCGACTAGCTCAATGTACGGAGAGCCATACCAGAGGCCATCGATGCGTAGACGTGGAAGAGTGATCAAGTACTCTTCCTGTTCACCGGAAGGCAGGGCAACCGTCAGGATGGCGTGGCCGACTTGCTTCACGATGATGCTACCACCTGGCTATACATGTCAGCCTGTTGTGCAAGTGTACAAAGGGAGTAAACCCAGCTACGGACCGCTGAAACTCGTCTTCTGAGCATTGTGGCCAACCAACGCGACACCCTTCGCATTATTTGCTATGTGATAAGCAGTTATAGGAGGATGATGTGAGACTTGTTCAACAACTAGATCGGTCTTGCCACCCCGTTCCTTGGTTTCTGGCCAATGACCGTAGAACACCCTGAAATCGTCAGTTGACACTTTTAGTCCTTGTGTTACACTCACTCTCCAAGTACAGGGTTCAGAGGCCTGGGTGACAATTGAGCCTGAACTGATGTGCAAATCGACGCAACTCACTTCTTTTCTGACCCCATCGATTCATTACGTGACGTATATTGACCTTTGAGGGTACTCTTAAAGGGGTCTGTGTGAGCTCCAGCAAGGCAAGAGCATGGATCAGGCATTACAATGAACCATCGCAGCACAGCCAATGCACGCGCTTCCTCTGACCCGCTATCTGCGATGTCTGCAAACAATTCTGGGCGTTCACACCAATAGGCTACAAGAAAATCAGTGTCGACTATCATCGTCCCATACAAGAAGACAGACCGGGAAACTCAGTGAGCGACGTGGGTGATAGGATGAACGGCGGGGCTGTCAGGGCCGATAGGTCCCCCGTAAATCCAGCCAGGCTGTGAAAGCGCACGATTCAGCACACTGGACTTGTCACGCAAGATTGTTCACCGACGATTTCAGAAAAGATGTCCAGCTACCCTTCTGTGCTGCAGGCACGGCCTATAGAGTCATAGAGAGTGTGCGAATTGGATGTTCGACATACATGCGAATTTGCGTTTATGTTGGTTACGGTCAGATCTACGGTAAACCTTGGACAGACTTGCCTCGCCAGCTTGTTCGGACATTTGATTAAAATTGTAGGAGAGGAACGGGCTGGCAGGATGGTCGAGGTAAATGGGCAAGGTGAAACAATGTCGTGCCGTTTGAATCCATGCGACTACCAGGTCACGTGAAATACTTGGTACGATATATACTACAGCATGGCTAAGGCAGCACCCTTCAACTACAACGCTTCCTCTGCAGAACGCCGCACCAACCGCCGCACCTTCTTCTTGTATGCTATCTCGGTCCATGAGTCGCTGTGACCCCAACTGTACAGAGAAACATACCAGCTAGATCACTGCGGACCTCTTTAGCCGCATCCACGTTCGCAGGGCTGTCCGTGTTGGGCGTGTCCGAAGATAAAAGAGAGATCACGCTGATGAGCTGTGGTACATGACAATTAGCATCCGCAGTCGAGATTCAGTGACAATGACAATCGTACAATGGTCTCAACCGTATGAACGGGCATCCATCGTTCCCCAGCATCCTCATATCCATACTGGTCATCCCCGGGTGCATGCTGACGAAGGTTTGTTCAGATCAATGTAAATGATTCTGTATGACACTTACCAAGATCGAAATACAGACAACGCCATCTGGGTAGACTATGTGATGTTGATATCTCAGCATTAGATCGTTTCTTGGCTCAAAGATTACCCAACTGTTTGGGTGCCACATTGGTGTGAGAAACCTCATCTTGGGTGGCAACAAGGGATACTCGGGTGGAAAGGTCAATCGGGCCTTGAAGAAGCCACCCTCACTAAGTGAGAAGGGGATCAGCAACAGGGTATGTCTAATGACAGGGAAGGTGTTTACTAGAGAGTATCGGGTGGCCTTGCGAAGAGATCAGCAAAGTAGCATGGTGCAGTGATTGCACAGAAACAAATCACCCAATAATCATGACTTCCCATTCATATAGATTGTTATCATCGACAAGTCCTTTTCCCATAATTCTGTTAGGAATCCGTTGGAGATCAACACCATGAAGGGACATCGCCCGTACCTGCGGAAAACCCCTCTACGGGTCGTTTCGTAAGTTCTGTGAGCTGGCGGCGGAGAAGGAGAGAGTTGGATGATTGTGGTGCTGGCGAACGCGACATTAGAAGTAGACGATGAAAGGAGATACTTAGCAAGCGGAGGAGCTGGGCAATATCCAAGGCCAACGTGATCGTGTGAACTCTAACAAACTTGTGCCCCTAGCCATTAACACTTTTCCCTTGAACGCTACTCGCTCCAAAGAGTTCAGTACACGCATGTTGGTCAACGTAACGAATGGGCGAGCGGTCGAGAAATTACCATCTCACATGGCCGTTGCAGAATCGGAGATTGTGCAAGTGCAAGTTCAGGCTCATTGTCCGCAGTGCCTTGATCCCCCACTGTTTGCATGTAGTACCATGGTAACCTAAAACCCCTGACGCTGAGAGCCTTTGCAGGCTCGAAACTGCTCACCCTACATCTCTCCTCTACTAATCCTCGGAGAGGGACATTCGACGAGTGCGTCAAACAAGTCGCGATAGCCTAGCTCATTATGATCTAGCACACACTTGTCCCTAGGGTCGCGCTTCACTAAATACCTTGACTTGCAGGACCTGCCAAGGGAATGGAATTCTGACCTCAACGAAGACCACGCACCTACTTTTGAAATGGGTTCGTCAGTGCTGCGACTCGTGGGACGCTATCACCACATAATTGAGTCTCATAGCGAAACTAGCGAGTATCGGCTTGAATCCCGCTGTCGGAAAAGATAGCCATATGTGTGACCTGACAATGAACCTAGATAAAACAGCTAGGCAAAGCATACGATGGGCTCAGTGGTACTACCTTAATAGACAAGAATACATGCGAAGCGCGTTCGGGACGATACCAGGTATACCCCTCTGATATTGTGGTACTGTGTACACGGTGCTTGGTATGCTGTCACACCCTTTGCCATTGTTAATTCACAGGACTCAATGATATTAACTTATGGCCCCTGTAGTTTGTGATCCTTCTACCTGGCCCACGTCATTTGGCACATATCGTCAGACAGGACAACCGTTTCCTCGAAAACACACACAGGGGATTACCACTGTCCCAGTAACATTGGCTTGACCCTTGTCTGCTCCGTGTCAAAAACTAGCAACTGCAGTAGTGAAGGTCAGGGGGCGGATCGATCCTGCATACTAATTATCTCTCCAATGCTAATTTGACTTGTGAAGATTGGCTCGCTCGATTCTGCTGACATTTCCCTTGCCAAGCCCTCCATGTTTAGTATCATGTGACACCCCTGCACGCAATGTCATGAGTATTCCCGGAACTAAATGTAATCATACGGAGACACTGAGCAAAGACACTATCCAGCTGAAATATGAAAAAGAAAGGTCAAGCGTCAGTTATACAACTTGATGGTCAACCGAGAACACAAACAAAAAGGCCGCGACTCCTCGCTCGTGCTGCAAATCACATATAACCAACACTGATATGAGTATGACTGGGTCATCAGATTAGTACGAAGCTGACAGATCGGACTGTTGGTGGTGCCACCTACGTACCAGAAATTGTAACATACATTGTGCCACTATCACGGAGCACGCGCGATGCAAGAGGGGTCCTATGCCAGCCTGCTCTGAATGTAAAGTACTTGTATAATGTCAGGCTGATAATCACGCAGTGGACGATGAACCCTGAAAAGCTAAGCAGAGACGATGACCACGAAGCACCCATAAATAAGACAGCTAGGACTCACCTTTGTTCCTTGCCACCCTCATTCGGTTGCAGTAGAAGACACGTTTCGAAATAGATTATGTGCCTTTGCGACCATACGTATGCCAGTCTCACTGTCGTCGCAGCTTCCGTCACGAGTAAAATCAACAATAGGAGAGCTATCCTCCTGGATCGATTATATAGTGCATATACTGTGAGTTTCATTCAACTGAACTGCGTCTTGCAACATGATCGTTTCCGACTTACCGCGAGTGGCTAAGATAAATTCGACCAAGCTTCCAAGTATCTGTGTGAAAATTAAGATATAGGTGAACCACATCCTGCAGAGTATAGGAGGGTTACTGCCATCCGTCAGTGGTCCAATCAGCCAATTGTGCATTCTAATTGAAATTCAGCGAGTCGTGGCAAGAAATATGGGAAGTGTGTTCACACAGATGCGAATATTACAACATAGCGAAGAAAAAAGTATATCCACTTCAAGGGATTTTTATTACGCATGCTGTCAGCGCCAAAGAGACGGTGTCAAGAGCGGACCTGAACGACTGTCGGACTTGATACGCACATCCAAATATATTGAACATCATCATCTAATGAGAGAAAGCATTGCCAGACGAGAAACGTGAGACAAGCAACTGTGGGTCGGATTAGCACAACGTAAAACATCCAAGCGCGACGTCTTTAAAACATACTGCTATGATAGTTCACGTCACGAATGGCAGCTACACATAAAGGAGTTATCGCACGGGAACCGTCTGAGGACATCCTGAAAGAGCAGAGTCTCGATTGGAAGGTGCTGTCCGATAGTAACAATATGGCGCGAGTATGTGGGGGTGAGTGTGGGGCTACTGTGTGGCTTGACACATCACAGTAGCTTTGCAATGACCCTAGGTGCCTGCAACTGGGTCAGCCCTGTGTCGCTCCCACGTTGATCAAGTCCTGTGCTGTCATAAACGCTTGGACACAAGCTCGTCCTTGTTCGGCCATCCCCGCCGGACTTCCTATCG